>CM065809.1:2736357-2929357 GCA_033398695.1 Orobanche coerulescens | reverse complement strand
TTTTTTTATGTTTTCATGTGGTGGACAACATCATCATTAAATCACACCAATCTTCCTTCAAATTTATTTTGATAAATCATTGCATTTTGAACCAACAATCTTCCCCATCGCCTCCACATATCTTTTCATTCTTTTGCCAATTTGTTCTAAGTAGCTCAAGTATAGGGACAAAAGTTTATAATGGAACGGAAAGCTCATAATGTGGCTAACAAGAAATATGCTTTAAGCTCAAATGGGCTAACTAGGGAAATAAATTTTTCGGGTTGGCCAAAAGGTTTGAAGGGTTGTCAATAAAAATCGCCTAAAATCACTTTCACTAATTTGTGCACACACTTGTAGTTTCAAATAAGATACCAGGGCAAGTTCTAGAGTCTTAAAACATGAATGGTACACTCGACAATGAAACTTGCATATTTAAAGATGCATGAAGGCTCAAAAGCTCACAAGCTAGATTTGTTCATATTTCCAAGAGATTAAACTATTTATTCAATTTCACACCCTTTTGATTATTCTACAATTTTTTCCTCTTCAAATTATCCTCGATAGCATATCAAAATAACAAAATAAATCCCGAGATATCCAAGACAAGAGTTCATTCTTTCGAGTTTCATCCAAGTACATGATACTCAAAACACACCAAGTTCAAAAACAACAATCCACACCAAAATCCAAGCAAATCTTCACACTAAAATTTGAAAAAAATAGAAACAAACAAATAATAAAATAAACAAACAAAACAAGGTGTTAAAAAAATAAACGAACAATATAAGTATACCTTGACCCAATATCTCCCCCCAAACTTGAATTAAATAATGTACACACGAAGGGGGTATAGTATTTAAGCAATAAAAACTTTGGGTCAAGAAATACTTACAACCGGTCATATTGATTGGGCGGAGGGAAGTGGCCTTGTTGGACATGCCACGCGTCACACCTGCTCAGATTTGCCAAAAATCGTCTGCCCACCTGACCCGACCGTGTCAAATGACACGGCCCATGTCATACTTGCCCAGAAACTCAAAAAACGTCTGGATGGCCAACCCGACCGTGTCGAATGACACGGCCCGTGTCGTACTAGCCTGGATAGTGCGCTCAGTCTCGGATCTTTTCCTGCGAATTGGACAACTACTGATTGAAGTCGATTCCTCATCAAGTAAAAATAGAAATAAAATGCGAATAAGAATAAAATAAACTTACAAGAACCATTGGGTTGCCTCCCAATTAGCGCTAAGTTTAACGTCTTCAGCCGGACGCAAGTGTTGGGTTGCCTCCCAACCAGCGCTAAATTTAACGTCTTCAGACAGACGCATGTTTCCTTCATCCCGGATCATTCAACGAGCTCTTATAATCCGGTTTACGTGCAATTTTATCGGGAGGAGTCATTAAAAATACAACATTTTGACTATGCGTCCTAATCGTTAATTCTCCTCGATCCACATCAATTAATGCTCGTGCAGTGGCTAAGAACGGACGTCCAAGTATTACAAGACCATTTTGCTTCCCATCATCATCAAGCACTATAAAATCAATGGGGAAGGCGAACTTATCAATTTTTAAAATTACATCCTCCACAATTCCCTTTGGGTAAGCTAAAGATCGATCTATGAATTGTAAGCTCACTAGAGATGGTCTCAACTCTCCTAATCCAAGTGTCCTGCAAATAGACAAAGGCAATATATTGACACTTGAACCATGATCAACAAATACATCATTTAATGAACAACCCAAAATAGAGCAAGGAATTGAAAAACTCCCTGGATCCTTAAGCTTAGTCGGTAGGCGCTCCAATTCTTTTTTCTTTGACGCCATGTCTTGCACGAAAACCTCAAAATTTTTCTTCTCCTTGATATGCTCAATATCGGACCGATCCTTCACCTCATTCATGGAAACTATCAAATCAACTTTATTAGACAACACGGTTGCATCTTCGTTTTCATTCTCCGATTTCGGTAGCTCTTCATTCACAGTATACTAAAAAATAGCATTGCATTGTGCTTTTGGATTTTCTTCGGTGTTGCTTGGAAATTGGCTCTTTTGATGTTGGCTCCCCACAATCTTAGCCAATTGACCGATTTGCGTTTCTAAGTTTCTCATTTGAGCTCCAACGGTGGTTGCTAATTGAGTGACATGATTTTCAATCCGATCAAGCTTTTCTTCATCTCGGGTAAACCGACTTTTTGTTTCCATCATAAAAGTAGCCAAAATATTCTCTAGATTAGAATTTGGCTTGGACTCTTCTATCACTTCACCATTCGACACTTTAAATCCCGTCGGTGGTTGTAACACATTTCTCGAATTCCCGTAGCTAAGATTCTCGTGATTCTTATTTGAAGGATGATAAAACCCCGGATGAGGATTATTTCGATAGTTATTGAAATTATGGTTATTGATATAATGAGCTTCCTCCAACGGGTCGGTGGTGGTGCACTTCCTTTTGGATTTATTTTTTCATTTGCACTCTTCGTCGGAATTCCCAAATGGTTGGTCAAAATCGACATTTGTGCGATTAAAGCCTTTATAGGATCAGTCGAAACTTCACCACTCTACGAATATTACTCCTCTCGGTAGGCCATTGATAGCTATTCATGGCCATCTCCTCGATCAATTCATAAGCTTCCTCTGCACTTTTAGCTAGCAAAGCTCCTCCGGCCGAAGCGTCAACAAGATTTCTCGTCTCTCCGGCCAACCCATTATAAAAGAAACACATTTGTTGGTCTTAGGAAACCCATGACGAGGACATCGTCTTAACAAATCCTTGAAGCGTTCCCACGCCTCATATAACATCTCTGAATCCATTTGTCGGAATTGCATTATTTCGCTTTTCAATCTCATGGTCTTGTTGGGCAGAAGAATTTGAAAAGAAACTTTTCACCCAACTCGTCCCATGTACTTATGCTCCCGAAGCAAGAGTTCCAAGCCAACTACGAGCCTTTTCTCTCAAGGAAAACGGAAATAGCTTCAATCTTATTGCATCGTTTGGCACCCCATTCATTTTAATGGTATCACAAATTTGAATAAAATGGAATAAATGGGCGTGCGGATCTTCTGTGGCAAATCCCCCAAACTGATTTTGTTGAACCATCGATATTAATGAAGGTTTCAACTCAAAATTGAGGGCGTTGATAGGAATATGAGAAATTCCCCCATAATTTTGGTCAAGCCTCGGCCGAAATCCATCCCGAATCGATTGAATTCGGACTGCGGGCTGCTCAGCCCGTACGCCTTCATTGTTTGGATTGTGGGCTATTGCATTATCATTGCCCATGTCGGCAATTACGTCTCCCGCTCTTTCCATTTCGTCAGATAGATCCCTTCGTAATTTCCGTGTAGCAACACTTGTTCTTCGAGCAAATGCCTCTACTTCGGGAATAAAGTTTTCCAAAGGTTCTCGAGAGGAGCGGGTGTTCATGTACGTCCTGTAACACGGCCAAAACAACACGGAAGTAACAAAATAAAATAAAACAGAAAAATATGTCTAAAGTAAGACCGGAAACACTTATCGTAATATCAATACAAACAAAAATAAATTAGTCCCCGGCAACGGCGCCAAAAACTTGTTCGCTATATTTTTAAACAATCCGCAAGTGTACGGAGTAAATGTAGAAAGCGGAGAGCAAGGTCGTATTCCACAGAGACTAAATATTCCTATTGCGTTGAGTACTAGATTATAATGATTCCGGTTTTATCTAGACGATCGAAAGTTGAATGGATGGTTAACGAAATAAAATAAAATGATGACAATAAAAGAAAATATCCAAATTAAGGAGAATTGCAAGAGTTTAGAAAGAAAGATTCCAAGGCTCGGTTTCCGTTGATCACTAAGTTTAGTCGGGATTGGTTCCAAAAGTTCTAAGTGTGTTTCCAAAATGATAATCACAATAATATTCTAAAGTCCCTCTCGAGATGCATTAAAACGTAGATTAAACAATCTATAACAACGTCTCCGTTTACTATAAATTATCTAACTCCAAAATGTTCATAAGATTTAAACATCATCATAGCTTATCACCGATTTCTCAATCTCGTAATTTACTACGTCAAATACTCAAACCTATTAATGCCCTCTTCTCTCGAATTATGAGCAATTAAGTTAAACATATAAAAACATTGATCAAGTGTCTAAACATGAATTAAAACCAAGTATTTGATAAAGAAATCACACTAGATATATATAATCATCAATCCCTCAAAACCATAGCAAATCAACGTACTCCCATGCCCGGAATCTAACGAGTTTAGCTGGACATGGTAATGAAAGAAAGATTAATAATCATCATGTTCATCATGTTCATGCTAAATAAAACAACAAAATGAATAAAAGATAGGAAGAAGATAAAACTCGGATGGTTTCTTGATTTATCCCGGTTGAAGCCTTCAAATGTTCTTGAAGTGTTCTTCAATAATTTCCTTCAAATCTCCTTCTTTTTGGATGAAAAACTCTCAAATCTTGTGTTTCTCTCTCTCCAATCTCTCCAATCTTCAGCATATTCCAAGTCTTGCCCCATATCCTCTTTTTATAAAGCTTAAAAAACCACTTTTTCATGTTCAAATCTTCAAAAATGTCAAAAAGTGATTTTTCCACCGAAAAGTGACACGGCCCATGTCAAATGACACGGCCCGTGTCATACTGTCCTAGAAAATACAAAAACTTTCTGGACAGCAGACCCGGTCGTGTCATACTGTCCCAGAAAATGCAAAAACTTTCTGAACTGTGAAGTCGTGGTCTAGAAGCCATATCTCCCTCAATACATATCGGAATCTAGCGTATGATATACCGTTGCGAAGATGATTTCATGAGGAATCCATATATATATATAACACATCCTTATTCTAAGTAATGAATCTGGAGATTAGAAAATACGACAGGTAGAGCTTCAATCTTCATCGTTTTAGGCCTCGTTCTCTCGTTTCTGCATTGCTTGATATGTATTTGGGGATTAAGACTTCGGTATTGCTTGATAATGTCCTTAAAACACCTATAAATTCTAATAAAATATACCCAAGCGTGATCGAGTCCAACAAACACAATATGAGTACAAATGACACAATTCTACACATTTTAGGATCTTAAAATCCAGAAAAACCTTATAAAAATATGTGTAAAAATGAGTGTTATCATATACCCTTCTTTTTTGTCCTGAAGAGGATATGAGCTATCGTCATAACCCTGAGATAGAACTTTCTACAATGGAACCCTAAACAAACCAAATTCTAGATCAAGACTCCAGAAACAAATATGCGCCATTTAAAAAAAATGATATAAGGCAATCTCAAGACGTAGGCCTCAATTTCGAGTTTGAGGCTCACGTTTGGATATGGCATGATGAGATTAACATCTTACTTTCAGTTGCCAATGCGATCGTCGAAAGTGAGAGTATTGCTGTTCCAGACTACAACACAGAGCTCCCTCAACCCTTTTATCAAGGTAAACACGAATTTCTCTTGAAACGTTGGATTCTTCCCTCCATCTACATAAATTTCACCAAAAATTGACCAAAATACACATTATGTTTTTCAATATGCTTCTTGTACACATCGAATTAACACAACACACAGGGACTCGAGAGAAAATCTACCTGTACAAGTACGCGTACGATATTTTTGTTGACCATATTCTACATAAATATAGGGATCTTGCCTAGAGATCCTTTCAGTCTTTTTCAATTTTGTTACAACCAACAACTGAAATCCATAAAACTGTTGCGATATTTCCTACACGCAAGTGCACGTCATCGTTTACAAGTAATAAAGTGATAAGTAGAGTATCGTTCCCACGAGGATTGAATCTCTAACTACCGATGTTTTCGTATTCCAATTTTATCTGAACAATCGAATTTTGGTTTTGTGATTAATAACTAAAAGAATTAATAAAAGACTAAGCAGAAAACGATAGCTTGAATAAAAGGAATCAAATGATGAATAAGTCTAGGGTTCTGAATCCACCTTAGTTTATCCGAATTTATTCTCGATTATCCGTAATAAATAATTTTCCCAATTTATTGAAGGCGGAGATTGCTAATATATTCTACCGCCTCTCCCGAGGTCAATAGATTTATCTAACGGCGAATAACGCACTCTATCCCTAGGTGAATTATCTCGTCGATAGGCAAAAAGCATGAAATCTCCTAAGGGCCACGTAGTTCCTATGAGTATATTCCTATCTCACAGAATAAAACGGTTCTCACCAATAGTTCCTCACCAAATCTCCTCTCCCGATTCGAAGTGAATGATTAAATCAATACAACTATTGGCCAGATAATTACAAGCATTAAACATAATTGGGAAAACTCAATAAAAAGGTAATAAATTGGATAATCTCAATCAATTCGTCAAAACAAAGGTTTCATCAAAACCCTAGATTAGGGCTTTAGCCTGACATACTAAAAACTGAAAATACAGAATAAATAAACGAAAGCATAAAATTCAAACGCAGATGAAGCGCGGATTCCTCCGTTCTTCAGCTTCCGCCTTCTGCCCTTGAATTCTTCTGCTTTCCTCCTCTTCTGCCGTCTCCAAGCTTAAGCTCTCCAAGGTATTAGATTCAATGATTCCAAGATCATTAAATTAGGGTCTTAAACCCCATTTATAGCTCAGCACCTCCACAAATCGCGTCCGTATTAATCGGTTGAAAACTGGCTTCGAAACGGCCCAAAATCCGCGCAGACGTACCAAACCCGCTAAGTGTGCCGCGGCTCACTAAACTCGTGCCGCGGCTCACTGGGCTGTGCCGCGGCATGCAGTGACTTGCTCGCCCTTGGTGATGTCTTCTGTGCGCGGCTCGGATTCCTTGTCTTGCGGCGCAGAGTCCAGTTTTGCCGTCTTCGCCCGTTTTGCCTCGGTTTAGCTTCCGGACTTCAATTTCCTGTCAATCATACAAAATTAAGGCATTAAAAGCTCATTTAGATGATTTCACTCACCAAAACACTACAAAATAATGATAAATAAACGTATAAAAATACGCCTAACAAATACCCCCAAACTTAAGCCTTTGCTTGTCCTCAAGCAAAAAGAATTAAAGTCAATAAAAGAATGTCGTGAATAATCGTGCAACTCATAGTGTTCAACCTAATCAATACTATCCTGTAATTCTCTCTAAATAATACGAGTGTCATAAAAGCGAGCTGCACTCAGAATAATGATTCCGCAAAGTAATCAAATTCAGTCCTAATCACTCGTTCATGAAGAAAATTTCAGCTCAAAGATTAACAAAACATGAGTCAAATCGTCCGTCAATATGAAAGGCTAACATAAACAAGCTAGTTAAGTCGCGTTCCCACGGTCTAAAGGCACAATTTTCACGAGTCTCATAACAAATAAACCTCGGACAGTATCCCCTTATATAAATATGCTCAAGAATTTGATTCGAGTCGACCACTAGGTTAGGATCTCGGGATGTTTCATCGGGATAATCCTAGGGTGGAACTTCCATTCTCATGTATTAGGAAACCGTTTGACGTAAAAGACACTCATGGGGCACATGGATGCTTCTAGTTACTAAGTTCCCGTCTACAGCGGAGAAACAACTCGAATACATAATTTCCGCATGTCCGAATCAAGGTTGCCGTTTACGCGAGTAAACAATGGTCACGCGAATACCCCCGGTTACTAGACTTTCTATCATTGGCACATGTGAAATCACTAAATCACTAGTCTAATCGGGGTCGTCGTTTTACGCGAGAGTAAACAACGGGTCACGCGAATACCCCCGGTTACTAGACTTCCCTTCATAGAACACTTTATCTCAACTTTTGGGAAAAACTGACCGACTCCAAACTCAATCTAAGTGCCAACACGACTAAAGAAACAGTACGACTCACTATCCGGAAAATGTAGCCAAACGTATTGATGGGGGATTTAGCAACAAGTATGTATCGTCTCTTATCTGCCAAGACCTCTAAAATCACGAAAAATTTCGGACCTAATTGAATACTAAGCAGAACAGAAATAACTGACTACAGCTCGGCTAAAACTCGACCGTTTCTTCAGAGAGAAAGACAGTGTCGTAACATCAGTATCACACAAATAGAAGCACGAAAGATTCACGAATAAAGAAAAACTACGGCAAGCAAGGCTAAAGTGAAAAAAAATAAAAAAATAAAAAAAAAATCGCAAAGAAAAGAAAAGTGTGCAACAAAATATAATGTACAGCAAGAAATAAAATACAACAATGAATGTATACTGAAAGTAAATCCCCCCCCAAACTTAGGACGTACATTGACCTCAATGGACAAAAAAAATGATATGCAAGAAAAGTAAATGGTCAAGTACTCCCCTCCAGTCTGCTCAGGAGCTGGTGCCGGCATCGTCCGGTGAGGAGGGTGGTGTGGCTGGCCGGGCGGGCGCTATAAATGGCCCGTCGGGATGCATGATGTGGGCCGTCCATGCGGCGAGGTGCTCCTGATGATAAGCATCCCTCGCAGCAAGACGCCTCGCCGCTCGTCGGCTGGCCCGGCGGGCCTGCTCTCTCATCTCGGCTCTGGCGGCAGCAACAACGCTCTCCCGCTCCGCCCGCTGCTCCTCCCGCATGGCAGCCATCAAGCTCTCTCTCTCTCCTCATCTCATCCCTCTCTCTCCTCGTCTCCTCTCTCAACTCCTCTCTCTCTCCTCAGCTCCTCTCTATGCTCTTCTCTCTGTCTCCTCAAATCCTCCCGCAGCCCATCAAACAGCTCCTCCAACCTCGCTCTATCGGGCTGCGGGCCGGCATCTCCGTGCGTCAACAAAAGCGGCTCGGGGGATCCCTCGTGAGCCTCCTCTAGTAAAAATCCTCTCCCCCGAGCGTGTGCCGGCGCTCCGCCCCACTGGTCGAAGTGTGATATGATGCGGTGGTCGATCGGGGCCTGTGGGGCTAGCATCGGCTCGTCGTCTGACCACGTCAGCCCCGACTGCCGGCATAAAGCGCAGATGAGGGAGGGGTGCTTCAACCCTGTCTTGGCCCCCCCTGGATACTCTGGAAAATAGATCGGACCAGGATGGGGGCCACATCGAAACGCAGCCCGGAAGTGATAGCAAAAAGTATCCGGGCGCGGGAGAGAAAGACTGTACGGATCTGGGAGGTGGGGTCAATGCGTGCGCAGATGAAATAAAGCCAGGCTCGCCCGAGCCGGCTGAGGCGCGAGCTCCTGAAGTGAAAAGTGGAAGAGCTCTGTGCTCGCTGCTCCCAGTCGGTACCGGGCTGTGCAATGGTCTCAAGCAGGGCCTCCTTAGTGAGGCTGGTCATCACTCGGGTATAGGCTGACTCGTCAACCGCCGGAAACCCAAAAAGCCTCCGAATAGCAGTCGGGGAGAAATCAACTGTAATCCCTCGGACGTCAACCTGAGTCCGAGACTCTAAAGATGGCAAAGTATGCCCTTCCCGGATGTGCTTCAGCAGAGCGCTGGCGTAAAACTCCTGGACGATCGAGATGACCGCTGGCTCGGGAGGTGCGGTAAATCTGGCCCATCCCATCTCGTCAATCATCGTGAGCAACTCCCCGTCCTGAGGAGCTGGAGTAAAACCCCTCTCGGGAATAAGTGGTCGTGGGCGGATCTTTTCGTTGAATATTTTGTGAATTTCGGGGTCCGAAAATTGGTGCCCCTCCGCCTCGGCCCGACCCCGAGAGGTCTCCCCTCGAGTAGGGGATGACTCGGTCCTAGCACGCTTGGTCAGCTTCTTTGTGCGCGCCATAATCAATCCTGAAAAGTGAAACACGAGGGTTAATTCACGCAAAAATGATAACAATGATCAATGCTCGGCTAAGGATGTCCAGCCAGAACTTCCGAATTTAAGAAAATAAAGCATACGTGAGAGAAGGATGAAATTGGACTTAAACATGTAACCTGGATGTAAGGGGTGGGCTTGCTGTAAATTCAAAACGTATACGTTGCACGAAAATTCAAAACGATTGCTTTTTCAAAGAAAACTTTTCATTTGGGCAATTTATCAGACACCTTGAGGGCACACTTTTACTTGAAGAGTAAACATAGTTATAGCTCGATTCAACCCCCAATATCAGTAACAACTTAACACATTCAACTCATTTATATTCCAATTTAATCAAGAAAATTCGATGAAACTACCCTGTTATTCTCTAACAATCATAAAACTATTTGAAGGAAAAAAATAAGCATGTTCCATCCATTCCAAGCATAAACAACTTCCAAATATAAACCATAAGCAAATAAACATTAAAGATTGAAGCGTACCTTTTGAAGATTGCAAGAAAAATCGCAGGAAAAAATTGGAAGAACACTTCGGCCGGTCGCGCTGGGGAGGGAATGCAAAGGAGAAAGGAAGCGTACCTGATAATGTCGGCCGAATGCTTGTTATATGCTACCTGACCTTTCGGATTCCGCATAGTGTGCCGCGGCACAGGGTACAGTCCCTTTTGCCTGTGTTCTTGTTTTGTCGTGTGCTGCGGCTCAAATTCCGTGTGCCGCGGCTCATTGCTCACGTGTGCCTCGGCTCATTAATGCCGTGTCGCGGCACAGGGTATAGTCCGTTTAGCCTCCCCTTGCGATTGATGTGTGCCGCGGCTCACAATACCTGTGCCGCGGCTCATACTTCAGTTTCTTCCCTGGGACTTTCCTGCACAGAATTTTTAGAAGAAGACGTTAAAAACGAGAGGCAGAAGCAATATGAAGCACAAAAATGATGAAAAATGAGAATCACGAATGCAAGAAAAATAAAGAAATGCAAAAATCTACAGCTACGAACTCGGGTTGCCTCCCGAGAAGCGCTAAGTTTATAGTCTTCAGCCGGACCTATTGGACAACGTTAGTTCGCTTTTCGCAAACTCCATTTGGTTTCTGCCCCGTTCATCGAACCGTTTATATTTTGGTTAAAATTATGACCAATGGTCATCAGCGGTTCGACTTTCGGTTCGGTCATCAAATGTTGTTTGTGAAAAGGTTTCGACTTGAAAAACTTCCCGAAACACCCGGTTTCTCCATGACTAATTTTCCGCTTGGCTTTCGGCTCACTCTCCTCCTTCACAAACGAACTCACGACTGCAGCAGATTTTTCCTCATGCTCGAGGAACGCCACTTGTTCTACATCCTTCTTAAAACTTGGGCCATTTAACACAAAATCTGCATTTTCCCACCGACGATGTTTTCGGTGCTTTCCTCTTTCAACAATATCCACACCTTCAATTTGTGATCCTTTATCAGCACTTCCGGGACATGGGAACGATTTGAATACTCGAAAAGTAACTTGCTCGTCTTGGACCCTCAGAGTTAACTCCCCCTTTTCCATGTCTATAAGGGTTCGGCCCGTCGCTAGAAATGGTCGTCCCAAGATGATCGGAATATTTTCATCTTTCTCCATGTCTAGTACGATGAAATCGGCCGGAAAGATGAACTTATCAACTTTAACTAAAACATCCTTGATTACTCCCCTCGGATACTTTATCGATCGATCCGCCAATTGTAATGAGACCGTGGTTGGCTTGGCTTCACCAATATTCAGCTTTTTGAAAATCGACAGAGGCATGAGGTTGATACTAGCACCAAGATCGCATAGTGCCTTATTAAACGAAAGATTTCCCATGGTGCAAGGTATGTTGAAGCTTCCCGGATCTTTCAATTTAGGTGGGAGCTTCTTTTGAAGGATTGCACTACACTCCTCTGTCAAGGTGACCGTTTCGAACTCCTCAAGCTTTTTTTTCTTCGATAATATCTCTTTCATGAACTTGACATAACTCGGCATCTGCTCCAATGCGTCGGCGAATGGAATATTTATGTGAAGCTTTTTGAACACATCAAGGAATTTAGAAAATTGTTTGTCCGCCCTTCTTTGCTGTAGTCTCTGTGGAAACGGAACGGGGGGGACACATGTCTTCAAGTTATCCGGCTTCAAATCTTTCGACTCCTCTGGCTTTAAATCCATCTCTTCCTCAATCACCTGGTTCTCTTTACCCCGCTCGGGCTGACCCAGCAACTCTCTCCCGCTTCTCAAGCTAATTGCGTTTAGACTCTCTCTAGGATTTGTCTCTGTGGTACTCGGCAATGCTCCCTCCGGACGAGCTGTCAACACATTAGCAATTTGGCCCAGCTGGACCTCCAAATTCCGAATGGAAGCAGAATGATTTTGTAATGTAGCTTCCGTACGAGTCATAAATTGACTCGTATTTGCCTCCAATTTTGCAAGTGCTTCCTCGAGAGACACTTTGGGAGCGGAAGGGGGCTGCTGTTGATTCTGGGCGAAAGGGGGCTGGTGTGCGTTCTGTCTGTTTCTCCATGAAAAGTTGGGATGATTGCGCCATCCCGGATTATAAGTATTGGAGTACGGGTTATTCGGTCGATTCCCATTTCCTACGAATTGAGCCTGCTCCATCTGATTTTGCTCGAACGGATTTCCAAATTGACACTCCGCGCTCGGGTGTGATCCGTTACACCAATTACATGTCTCTATGGTAACGGGGGCTGGTGCGTGCGAAAATGTTTGGAGCTGTTGTGTCAAAGCGGCGACTTGAGCTGACAAGGTGGAAATCGGATCATTGCTCGAAACTTCCATTACTCTCTTCGGTGTCAATCTTTCTGATGGCCATTGGTATGCATTTTCGGCCATATCTTCCAAAAGCACGTGAGCCTCGGCCATAGATTTTCCCATGAAGGTCCCACCGGAGGCCGCATCCACTAAAGTGCGTGTAGAAGCACTCAAACCATTATAGAACGTATGCAGCTGAAGCCAATCAGGAATGCCGTGATGAGGACATCTTCGTAGCAATTCTTTATATCGCTCCCACGCCTCGTGGAGCGATTCCATATCGAACTGGGCAAAAGTGGTTATCTCGTTTCTCAACCTCGCCGTCTTAGCTGGTGGAAAAAATTTGGCAAGGAAGGCTTGCGCTAACCTCTCCCATGTTGTAATCGACCCCGGCGGTAAGGAATTTAACCAAAACTTCGCTTTATCCCTCAAAGAGAAAGGGAAAAGCCTCAATCGGATGGCATCGTCGCTGACACCATTAGTTTTGAAAGTATCGCATATCTCAAGGAAAGACGCAATGTGGGCATTCGGGTCGTCCTTTGGCAATCCACAGAATGGGCTCGCCTGCACCATCTGAATGATGGCGGGCTTGATTTCAAAATTATTAGCTTGGATAGTGGGGCGCCGAATTCCCGAAAAATTAGCGTTGACCTGCGGCATGGCATAATCCCGAAGAGCTAGTTCCGGTTGAACTTGCCGCACTTGGTTGTCTCCTCCCTGGATTTCGATATTCTCGGCCATGATGACCGTCGTCTGCAGTTCTCTTTTCTCCTTTTTGTTCCTTCTTAGCGTGCGCTCGAGCTCGGTATCCAAAGGTAATAGGCCTTCGTTACCGAGTCTTCTCATGCACTACACGAAAGGTCCTGAAAGGGAAAACAAATAAACGAAATTAAATACACAAAAAATAAAAATAAAACGTTCAAATTAAGACTGGAAATACTTAAATCGATATTAGAAAAATTTCAATCCCCGGCAACGGCGCCAAAAACTTGTTGCGATATTTCCTACACGCAAGTGCACGTCATCGTTTACAAGTAATAAAGTAATAAGTAGAGTATCGTTCCCACGAGGATTGAATCTCTAACTACCGATGTTTTCGTATTCCAATTTTATCTGAACAATCGAATTTTGGTTTTGTGATTAATAACTAAAAGAATTAATAAAAGACTAAGCAGAAAACGATAGCTTGAATAAAAGGAATCAAATGATGAATAAGTCTAGGGTTCTGAATCCACCTTAGTTTATCCGAATTTATTCTCGATTATCCGTAATAAATAATTTTCCCAATTTATTGAAGGCGGAGATTGCTAATATATTCTACCGCCTCCCGAGGTCAATAGATTTATCTAACGGCGACTAACGCACTCTATCCCTAGGTGAATTATCTCGTCGATAGGCAAAAAGCATGAAATCTCCTAAGGGCCACGTAGTTCCTATGAGTATATTCCTATCTCACAGAATAAACGGTTCTCACCAATAGTTCCTCACCAAATCTCCTCTCCCGATTGAAGTGAATGATTAAATCAATACAACTATTGGCGGATAATTGCAAGCATTAAACATAATTGGGAAAACTCAATAAAAAGGTAATAAATTGGATAATCTCAATCAATTCGTCAAAACAAAGGTTTCATCAAAACCCTAGATTAGGGCTTTAGCACGACATACTAAAAGCGAAAATACAGAATAAATAAACGAAAGCATAAAATTCAAACGCAGATGAAGCGCGGATTCCTCCGTTCTTCAGCTTCCGCCTTCTGCCCTTGAATTCTTCTGCTTTCCTCCTCTTCTGCCGTCTCCAAGCTTAAGCTCTCCAAGGTATTAGATTCAATGATTCCAAGATCATTAAATTAGGGTCTTAAACCCTATTTATAGCTCAGCACCTCCACAAATCGCGTCCGTATTAATCGGTTGAAAACTGGCTTCGAAACGGCCCAAAATCCGCGCAGACGTACCAAACCCGCTAAGTGTGCCGCGGCTCACTAAACCTGTGCCGCGGCTCACCTGGGCTGTGCCGCGGCACAGAGTACAGCTTGCTCTGCCCTTCGGCTGATGTCTTCCTGTGCCGCGGCTCAGATTCCTTGTGCCGCGGCGCAGAGTCCAGTTTTGCCGTCTTCGCCCGTTTTGCCTCGTTTTAGCTTCCGGACTTCAATTTCCTGTCAATCATACAAAATTAAGGCATTAAAAGCTCATTTAGATGATTTCACTCACCAAAACACTACAAAATAATGATAAATAAACGTATAAAAATACGCCTAACAAAAACATCTAACTTATTAAATCAACCAATCATACACATCAATTTCTCTCACAAGATAACCCAAAAGGGGACGGGGGGAAGGGGGAATAGAATAACCATACCAGTGACCTCCAGAAGTTAACCTGAGATGCCAGAAATCGACATGGCAGGAAAAAGATGAATAGGAAGAAGACGAGGTTGTAGCTTTATTGTCTCGAACACAAAACAACAGAAAAGGGGATGGCTTTTATATGTATATATACTCGCTTTTCAAGTCAACAGATTAAATTGTTCAGGAAAACCAGATTAAATTAGATTAGCAATGCATAAAACAATTAACAAGTCCACTGTACAAATTAATGAACCCAATACTTTTAGCACTTACTGGAATTCAATCTGCAGAAACACCATATAGAGTTTGATTTTTAAGCAAATAGAGTTTGGTTAAACATCATATAGAGTTTGATTTGTAAGCAAATAGATTACAAGCAAACGAGCTTTATATACTATAATTGTAACACCCCGATAAGGCGGCCATTACAGTGCTGTGGACCCCACACTGGGATCCACCAGGCGATATCCAAAGTAAAGATTAAATACACAATACATGTGATACCGAACCACAAAACATAGTACTTACTCCGATGTGGAGTTTACAGCAGTATGGCCTACGGCCTTATTATACACAGGATCCAAAGCATAAGTATAATCCATATGGAGATGAATTATACCTTAAATAACAATACATTTGTTCAAACTTAAAATGAAGCGGAAAATAACATTACACGGTACGAACATGACCGGACACGAAAGACTTGGGGCCCCCGAACTAGTATCCTTCGAACCCTTCGTCATCACCTTGATCTTCCCGTGCCTTGCCTTTTCCTCGACCTAAAATACAACACAAGTATTTCGCCCAACACAGGGTCAGATATACATGATAAATGATTCTCAAGATAGTATACAATTCACGCATTTAAGATTTCAAGAATAACGCCCCGACTAACGAACATACCCCTCGGGCGTATGAACGCTCAGTCACAAAACGTCGAACACATCCACGTATAAAAATGGGTGTGGCGACTAAGATAGTACGGCTCAAGAGGGACATCACGACGCCCGATCCGAATATGTGTCAGTGCACATGTCCACCCCGTATACGGAATCCAGGATATACGTGGGACAATGTACCTAATTAGCCTCAACGAACTACGTCTCGTGTGCACAGCCTTTCACGAAAAATATTCACGCATGACTATATATGTGCCCGGCTAAAAATCCTACACAATATCCAATCGGAACGTAGATATGACTCCGGATATATCACGATGCAACATGACAACGAATTCAAGAATTTCACAAAATCTGAATAAGGATCGAGGACTCACCGAGATGACAACAAGATCAACAATATCAAGGGTCCAAAAGTAACGAACTTGGGAATACAATCCCACGATGAAAACGGGACATCATTAAGAGCAACATCAAATCACAAGACACAAGTTTATAAGTGTTTCATATACACAAAATGCATAATCATCATAAGAATCCACACATCATTATAACCAAGCAAGATAACTTGCCTCAATACGGAGACGGGAATAGTCCTCTTCTTGTTGGAACGAACGAACGGTCCTCAACTAATATTGTGTACTCGAACAATCAACCTTGAATAAAGTATATTTTGCTCATTAATACGTTTATATGATCATCTACACCGAATTTTCACGAGATAACATCTTAATTTCCGATTGAGTAGTTTAACTTCTAAAGTGTTACTTCAAGAACCTTATTCATACCATTCAATTCTCACAATTGATTACAAGATGATACCAAATGTTTGTTGGATTAAGAATCATTCCATAATGTTTTAAACAATAATCTCCTATCCTTTAATCTTATCAAGAACATCTCAAATGATTAAAAGTAAAATCTGCACTACATACAATTACTTATGTTGAGTTAATTAGTTGTAAATCCATATCATGGTTATGAAGATTATCTCAAGTTTAGCACCACTCTTATACTCTTCCAACTGACTTGGGGATTCAAACAACACACCTCTGAATTCACTTAGCCTAGGTTCAAGAAGATTATTTCATTCTTCTAATGATCAACAAGGTTTCTTAAAGCATTTATGGTAATTATTCCAATAAGTCATTTACATTACAATGGAACAAGGATTATTATTATACCAATGGTGTTATAAGTCTAGAAAGGAGAGTGTGGTTAAACTAAACATGATCATTACCATATTAAAACACCAAGAACACACCATTACAAACCCTCTAATCATCATGTTCATCATTAAGTTGTTGAAAGCTTAACTACAACATGTTTATTTTGATTAATTCATCACTAGGTGAAATATACTTAATCACTATCATATTAAATTCGAGATTATATGGTTAAATCGTAGAACATACCTTCAGAAATGGAGAACAATACACCAAACCACAAGAACACAATATAAGCTTCAAGAATGTCTCCAAGTTCCAATCAACAAGCTCCAAAATCAAAATGTAAAGCTCCAACACAAGTAGGAAGAAGGTAAACCTGCTCTAGGGATGAAGGGGGATGATTATATGGGTGAAAATCGGAGGTTGGACGTGCAAAATGAAAGACACAAGCTGTCTTTTTATAACAAAGATTACGTACGCTACACAACAAGTGTTACGTACGTAAGCTAAGTTCAGAGGTTACTGGACTGAAATACGAACTTCGTTACGTACGTTACCGCTAGAAGCATTACGTACATAATGTGGGTCAACTAGGTTGGCTCCAAAAATCAGATATTCGAATCCCACCTGGCCCCACACGCCGAAAGTTGAGATCGGATACGATTGCACTGGTTACGTACGTAATAGGTACCCCTTTACGTACGTAAAGGCCTCAAAATAGCGTACGCTATGACTTACGATTAACGTACGTTAGGCTCAGGTTTTTAATAGTTCAATATGCACTTATCTCTACAACACTGAAAATTCAAACATAATGCGAGTGATCATTTTATTCAAGTCTATTATGATATATTCCAACATCAATATTCATTTCACAAATGCAACAAGATTACAACAGTATTAAATTATCCGAATAGTACAACAGCAAGTAAGAATTCCGTCGGATATTACATACTCCCCCCCTTAAAAGGGGTTTCGTCCTCGAAACTAAGGGGTAAACAATTTTTCTCTTGAATGCTTCTCTCCGTCTCCCACGTGGCTTCCTCGACCCCGTGTCGAGACCACTGAACCTTCAGTAGGGGAATCGTCTTATTACGCAGTTGTTTGATCCTCCTCTATAGTATTCGTACGGGGCGCTCCTCATACGAATGATCCTCCGATAAATCGATCTCATCGAACTGAAGTACATGACTCGGGTCAGCAACGTATTTCCTTAACTGGGAGACATGAAACACGTTATGGATCCGGCTCAGGGCTGGTGGTAAAGCCAAGCGATAAGCCAAATCGCCTACTCGTTCCAAAACCTCAAACGGCCCGATATACCTCGGACTCAGCTTGCCTTGTTTTCCAAAACGAAAGACTCCTCGGGTAGGTGACACCTTCATTAACACATGGTCACCAACCTCGAACTCAAGCGGTCGTCGACAGTGGTCAGCATAAGACTTCTGTCGACTTTGAGCCGTTAACAACCGGCTCCTAATCAAAGTGATCTTCTCTCAAGCTGCTAATAACATGTCGGGTTCCGTACCCAGAGATTCTGATAGTTCGTCCCAACACAAAGGGGACCTACAGCGACGGCCATATAATGCCTCATACGGTGCCATCTGAATCGAAGCGTGCCAGCTATTATTATAAGTGAATTCCACCAAAGGCAGCTGGGCTTCCCAATCGTCCTTCCAATCAAGAGCGCATGCTCTCAACATGTCCTCTAGAGTCTGGATGGTTCTCTCAGACTGACCATCGGTCTGTGGATGAAAAGCCGTACTGAAATTCAACTGCGTGCCCATCGCACGATGAACTGCCTTCCAAAAGTGTGACACGAATCGCCCATCACGGTCTGATACAATACTCTTGGGGGTACCGTGTAATCTTACAATTTCCTTAATAAACAGCTGGGCCAATCTCTCGGGACCCCACGCGTCCTTAATCTCCAAGAAGTGGGCTGATTTGGTCAGACGGTCCATAATCACCCAAATCGTATTCATTCATCGACGACTCGTCGGCAATCTAGTAATAAAATCCATTGATATGTCCTCCCATTTCCACTCGGGAATCGGGAGTGGTTTCAGCATTCCTGCGGGTCGCTGGTGCTCAATCTTAACCTGCTGACAGGTTAAACATCTCGAAACAAATTCGGCAATCTCACGTTTCATATTTCCCCACCAATAATTCTGCTTCAAATCCTTATACATCTTGCTAGATCCCGGGTGAATAGAGTACGGGGTAGCATGGGCTTCTCTCATGATAGAGTTCCTTAACTCTTCGTCAGCGGGTACACAAACTCGATTTCTAAATCGTATCAATCCATCCTCGTGGATCACGAATCCAGGGGCTTTCCCTTGGGTTACCTCATCCCGAACTCGAGATAAGAATTGGTCCGTAACTTGCCTCGATCTGATCATATCATCAAGAGATGAAGAAATCTCAAGGGTGCAAAGTTGTCCCTGAATACGCTGTAACCAGACTTCAATTTCTGGCCTCATAAGGTCCAATTGCAACTCTCTCTGTGCTGTCAAACGGTTCACCATCTGCTCCTGCACTGTCTTACGGCTCAAAGCGTCAGCAACTACATTTGCTTTGCCCGGATGATAAAGGATCTCGATATCATAGTCTTTGATGAGTTCTAGCCACCTTCTCTGCCTCATGTTTAACTCCTTCTGAGTAAAAATGTATTTCAGGCTTTTGTGATCAGTGAAAATCTGACAGGTTACTCCATACAGATAATGACGCCAGATTTTTAAAGCAAACACCACAGCTGTGAGTTCTAAATCATGGGTGGGGTAGTTGACCTCGTAAGGTCGTAGCTGTCTCGATGCATAGGAGATTACCTTCCCGTTTTGCATTAGTACACACCCAAGGCCCTGTTTAGATGCATCATTATACACTACAAACCCTTCCGTTCCTTTCGGTAGGACTAAAATAGGTGCCGAAATCAACCGACTCTTAAGTTCATCAAAGCTCTGCTGACAAGCCTCTGACCATAAATATTTCTTATCCTTCCTCAACAAATTAGTCATTGGTTGGGCAATTTTGGAAAAACCCTCCACGAACCGTCGGTAATAACCTGCTAGTCCCAAGAAACTGCGTACTTCCTTAACGCTCTTTGGTGGTAACCAATCTCGGATAGCTTCTGTTTTCTGCGGGTCTACTCGCACCCCATCAACTGATATCACATGCCCGAGAAAGATAACTTCATTTATCCAGAACTCACATTTAGAAAATTTTCCATAAAGCTGCTCTCGCCTTAACGCCTCGAGAACTAGATGGAGATGACGCTCGTGCTCTTCATGTAATACCCGAATTTTCAGTATAAATTTTTCGCGTTATTTTATCTGAGATATCTGTATAGTTTGGTATCTATACAGTATGGATAAAATAAATTGAGAACCGAGACAGTTATACCGGTGTGATTATCGTTTTTAGATTGACAGATATATTCAGGATATGTTGTATCAGGTTGAACAGATTTGGATATCAAGTATACCGTATGAGAATATTTTTGGATTCAGTATGTGTATTCAGTATGCCGTATGTTTGTATTTCGTACGTCGAGACGTCGGACAGGAACAATTGGATTTTTGGCTAAGTATAAAAGCCATTACGTACGTTAAGCCTTGGAGCTTACGTACGTAAAATGTGTTAGTTTACGTACGTTATATAGTGTACATAACGTACGTAACAAGAGGAATCGTACAGTGGGGCCCGTGGTCGGCAGCTTTCGGCGCAGATGTGGACAGGCGAGTCAACGGATGGAGTTACGTACGTTATACAGGGTGTATTATGTACGTAATACGAGTATTATACTGTAGCAAGTCAACGTACGTATTACGTATGCAACGGAATAAGTGTTACGTACGTTACGGGGCGGCTGGCCGAGTCGTGGCCGAGATGACCTGGATGGCCGAGCATGGCCGGTCGTGACTCGTTGGAATGGCCGAGCATGGTCGACAGTGACTCGTGGGGGTGGCCGATCACGGTCGCGGTGACTTCGCGAGGATGGCCAGGATCGCCGATTACGACGTAAGGCGGTGGCGATTCTGGCCGTAAGGGCCAGTTACGTACGTAAGCCAGCTGCCGGTTACGTACGTAAGGGTTCCGACAGAATTGGGCAGTAGGGTCGGCCGCGGCCGGCTACGTACGTAAGGACCCGCCGGTTACGTACGTAACGTGCCGGCAGGTCTCGCCTATTTAAAGGCCTGGACCGAGTCATCCGGGCATTTTCATGTTTTTCTTCGTTTTTTCGTGATTCCTTCAGCAAAAGTGGATGGATTTGAGTAAGATCATCATGTAGCAACATGTTTTGGAAGTTGGAATCATGGATTAGCATCATCTTCCACCCGGATCGAAGGTAAGAACACCTAAACTCTTGGTTTTTGGATGTTTTTGAGGTTTCTTGGTGTTTTGACCGATTTGCTTCGTTTTGATTCAGATTGTTGATTGAACTTGATTGTAAACTCGTAATCATTCATTATTCTTGAAGTTTTGTGGAAAGAATTCGAGTATTTCTTTGAATAATCGATTGAATTGGACTATGCCTTCAAAGTGTTCGATGAAATGTCTCAATGAGTAGAACTTGGAAAATTCTACACGTTTTCATATGAATAGTGATGGAAATGATATTGTTGTGATGATTCTTGGTAATTATGGGAATTTTGTTAAAGGAAGATAATGAATTGGTGATCAAATGATTCGATTATGTTGTTATGATTATGGAATCGTGGTATTCTCGATGTTCTTGGTGGTTTATTGCGAATCAAGATGTTATGAGAAGTATATGTTGAAGGACATGATTATATACACCTTGAATTATGATTAAGGGTTGTTTAGATGTTAGAAAACATCGGGTTATGTTGTTTTATGGATTATGAACGTGAATTTGGATAATTCTTGTTCTTAAAGAACTCTTGAGTTACATGTTATGATTTTGGAAGGATTTCGGATAATTTTCGAATGTGATTATTCACGATAATAATCGGTAAATTGTTTTCTACGAATTTACAAGTATGAACAAGAAGGAGTTTTGTCTTCGTATTTGGAGTTGAAGTTGGAATCGAATATGTTATAAAATCCTTAATGTCGAGATGAATTGATCATTGATTTGATGAATACATTTTAAGGTGTTGGTGTTTTATATATGAATATGGAATATTCATATCTAGAACTAAGTTATGTGTTTTGGTACAATTTTCGTATAGGAATACGAATATGATTTCGGATTTGATAAGTTTATGATTCACTTTTGAGTTTGAGAATTCATAGGTATTTAACAAGTATTCAATTCGGATAATGGAATTATTTGAAACCTTTGGAATATGGTTATCTATAATGTTGAATTGATCGGATTGTCTGGATTGATGATGATAATCGGTAATTGGATTTTATTATGATTATACAAGGAGGAAACTTGTAGTTGTTTTTAAGATTGAATTTGGAATCGGTAATGTTAGACCCTTGATGGTTTAAATAGATTATGGATATGATATTCGGATTGTGGAATCGTATTGTGGTTTTGAATTCGTGTTTGATTGGTTCGGGTTGTTTGGATATGTGTTTGATCGGGATATTGTAGAACCGTTGTTGATCGGTTATTGATTGTTATTTGTGATCATCGAGTTACGGCTTGTATCGTGGATATGGGTTCGTATTTGTTGAGTTGGATTATTTGGTATTATGTATATGATCGAGGTTTCGTTGAACCGTTGAGTTTGTTGGTTGAGTATGTCGGTTATTGATTTCTATCGAATGTGTGTTAATCGGTTATTGCAATAGGTTGATATTTTGATCGTGGATTATGACCGTTGAGTTGCGGTTGGGGCTAAAGAGTTCGTAGATTGCTTTTGGTCGGGGCTAAGGAGCTCGTAGACAAAGGCAATGGATTTTGGTAACGGCTTCGTGGTATCGGTATCGAGGCAAGTTTATACTTGTTCAGTTTATAATATTTGATGAATGGTTTCGTTTTCATTTCATTTATAATTCGTATAGCAATGTCGTTAGAAATGTAAGTTGTCGGGATAATGGTTTGTATATCGTACTCTGGTGGTAATAAATCATAAGGTATATGATTTAATTGTGTTAAGGGAAGACGTGAGTTATCTTTGGTTAAGGATATAGAATATCGGATATCGAGGATAGTTATCGTGATGACATAAGTATCGGGATAAAGGTTTATTGGTATTGAATGGATGGTACCTTTTTTGAGATTATTTGTATAACTATGTATTCGTTCAGGAATGTTGTTAGTGGAAAGGATGTTGTATTCGGCTTTGAGGTAATTTATGTATTGTTCAGTCATGTGGATAATTAGTATGTTGAGTTGTTGTATATGTTGAGGTTTCGTGTAATGAGTTTCGTATCGGTTATTCGTTGAGGGATGTTGATCCCAAGACTGTTGTATTGAGATCGTAGATCGTGTTGGTCATTCATTTGGGGATGATGATCCCAGGATTGATGTTTTGGATATTGATTAGTCGTGTCGACTTTTCATTGTCAGTCTGTTGTTGTTCACTTCGGTGAGTCTTTTGATCCTTATTGGATATGTGTTTCTTTGAGTTTCGTTGTCATGTTGCATCGTGACATATCTGGAGTCATATCTGCGTGCCGATTGGTTATTGTGTAGGATTTTTAGCTGGGCACATGATGGTTATGTGTTGATATTTCCACATTGAACCGTGCACACGAGACGTAGTTCGTGAGGCTAATTAGGCACAAGACCACATATGTATGTGATCAATACCCGGGGTGGCTTGTGCACGGACACATTTCCGGATCGGGCGTACTATGATTTCCATCTTTGAGCCATATTGTTTGGTCGTTCATCCTCCATTCATGGTTGGGTATGTTCGACGGTTTACGACTGGTTGTTCATACGCCCGAGGGGTATGTTTCGACAGTCGAGGTTATTTTCTTGAGATCCATTATTGTTGATCGTTTGGAGTTTACCTTGTTGATGGTATTCTCGGTTATTGTTGGTCCTTTGTTGATCATTTGGAGTTTACCTTGTTGATGGTATTCTCGGTTATTATTGATCATTTGTTGATCGTGTCGGAGTTATCATGTTGATGGTAATCTCGGTTATCGTTGATCCTTTGTTGGTCGTATTGGAGTTATCATGTTGATGATATTCTCAGTTGAGGTATTGGTTGATCATTGTTATTGATTGTATAAGCATTCGGGTTGTACGTCGATGTTCGGGATTTGTTATCATTATCATGTGGTAGTTGATCTACAGAAATATTGTGTATTATTGGTTTATCCAGGTTGAGATTTGATTGTGTAATCCGACGAACAGGATTTGACACAGATTGGATTACTCCGTACTTGTGAGTTATGATGATGTTTTGAGGATTGTTGGTGTTTTTGGAATTCAGTACAGATAATTGTTGTTGAGTTCATTTCGTCATTTGAGAATGCGAAATGTGGATTATGGTAAGGATTGGGTTATTATGGATTGGTAAGGTTATAACGGTAAGATTACGTTGGTAGTATTCTTACAGCATTATTACATTGGTATGTAATTATTTATGATGATGTGATCGATATCATTATTGAGTATTGTGGCTGACCCCGTCGTGGGCTTTATTTTTAGGTACTCGGAGATCGAGCTAGTAGCGGTCGTGAAGGGATGAGCTTCCCGATGTGATACTGGTGGTGGCATGTTTTTGAGTATTGAGTATTCTTTTCCGGTTATTTATTTCCGCTGCAAATGTGTATTTTGAACTGTATTTATCCGCTGCGTGTGTATATTTCAAAATAGCTTTTCGGTATCTTTATCCGCTGCGTGTGTGTATTTTTAAATGGCCTTTTGGGCATTTTACGAACTTGGGTTATTTTCGTCAAACTCTTTTTCCCAAATTATTTTATCGGTACGTTTAAGTTGTGGCTTAACGTATATTTTAAATTGTTGAGATTTGGCACTTCGCCTTGTATTTTCAAATGGTATTTTATGACGGTATTTCAAAATTATGCTTTTGAAAATATTTGAGTATTTAAAATATTACCGTCATCGGCCTTTTGGCGCTTTTGAATTGGTTTTATAAACAGTTTTTAGCCTGGTGGGTTCCGGCGTGGGACCCACGGCGTTGTAATATCCCGGATGATTTTGGGGGTGTTACACTTCATGGTCACGAGAATAGATCAGAATGTCGTCAATAAAAACGACTACAAAGCGATCCAGATAATTAATAAACACTCGATTCATCAGCTCCATAAATACTGCCGGTGCATTCGTCAGTCCAAAAGGCATCACTACGAACTCATAATGCCCATAGCGAGTACGAAAAGCGGTCTTCGAAATATCAGACTCACGAATCCTCAACTGATGGTAACCAGACCTCAGGTCGATTTTAGAAAACACAGCAGCCCCTTGAAGCTGATCCAATAAATCATCAATACGCGGCAATGGGTATTTGTTCTTAATGGTTACCCTGTTCAACTCACGATAATCAATACACAGACGTAGAGATCCATCCTTTTTACGTACAAATATCTGGTGCTCCCAAGGGGACGCACTAGGTCTAATGTAACCCTTCTCGGTCAAATCCTCAAGTTGGCTCTTCAGCTCCTGCATCTCAGTCGGAGCCATGCGATACGATGCTTTTGAGAGCGGGGACGTACCAGGCTCTAGCTCAATATTGAACTCTACATCACGATGCGGAGGTAAGCCTGGCAATTCATCTGGAAATACGTCTGGGTAGTCTCGGACTACCAGAATATCGATCAATTCAACTGGTCGATCCATTGTCTTGGTCATGTAACACCAATAACCAATACATCCTTGATTAAGCAGTTTCACCGTTTTCATAGCACTGATGATTCTCCTGGAACGGCTGGGATTATCACCCTGGAAGGTACACTCAATACCATCGTCAGATGTGGCCAGTTCTTGTTAAACTGCGGACACTAATTATGGCATCATGACGGTCCATCCAATCGATACCTAAGATCACATCATCTTTAGGTAAATCGACCACAATTAAGTTTGACAACCACTCACGGTCGTTCATTCGAATCGAGCAGTCCTGAACTTCACGATTCCCAACAATTCTTCTACCATCGGGTAGACCAATTATATAAGGTTCACAATTGATAACATGCTCTAGTTGCAAACGACTCAAACAAGAAGTAGATAAAAAGGAGTGTGAAGCACCAGTATCAAAAAGAACACAGATAGGCTGAGATTGGATCTCGAGAGTACCTGCAATCATGCGGCCGGGATCTTCACCCTCTTCATCTCGTAAACTCTAGGTTTTGCAGCCCCTGCACTAGATGTACCGCTTGATTTCCACATCCCATCCCTTTGTTTGCCCCGGTAGTCTGATAAGAAGCGGATGGAGGTACACGGTCCTGAACCGAAGATTGTACTGGAGCATGAGGTGCTGAGGGAATACGTCCTAGTCCACTCCTACAATAACGAGCACGATGTCCGTTCTTCCCACAAGTATGGCATGACATGGCTGGCCTAGGACATTTCGAACTGATGTGTCCAGGGTCTCCACAATTATAGCACACAACAGATAGGCTGACCGCTCGAGGTTGCGATCCGGTTGGCTTCGATGCCGTAGGTTGCCATTCAGAAGGATTTGGCACTGGTTGGGGTCTCTTGAATGTTCCCGGTTCTTTGTCAGTAGTTACGGTTCTGAATTTCTTGTTGTTAGGCTGCGGTTGCTTCTTGGAAATTTCCTTCACGGTCAATTCGTACTCGAGCTTTCTCAATGAACTCGGTAGGTCACACAATGATGGTTCAACATTTGCATTCTCATTCGGGTTTAAGCCTTTTGAGAAAGTATTTGATCTTATCGGCACGTGTGGACAATCGTCGCGGCAAAAGGGAGAAGTGCACGGAATTTCTCGGCGATAGATAGTACGTCATCATCTTCGGATGGTTCGGATTCAGCAATTCGATAATTTGGCCTCGCGGAGAGGACACGGATAGTAACGATCTAGCATGAGATTTTTAAATTCTTCCCAAGTACATACGCCATCAGCTGGCCTCACCGAAAGCCACCAAGTGTGGGCACCCTTGCCCAAGTAGTAAGCTGCTACGGAGACGCGATTCTCTACTGGACAGTCTACCATATCGAACAACTTCTCGAAGTGTTCGATCCAATGCACGATATCGGCCGGCTCATAGGAACCTTCAAAAATCGGGGGTCGTTGGCGCGAGATGTCACTGATGATCCGATTCACCGGCCCGCCATGTATAGGAGGTGGCCCCTGATGCTGGTCGGTAGCAGCTCTCTGCATTGTTTCCATTAACTGACCCATTTGGGTCATCTGAGCCATCATGCCCTGCATTACAGTGTAAGGATCGACACGAGCATCCTCGCATCCATTGTGGTGCGATTGGTCCCTAGAAGGCGAATCACTGCCTGCGGAACTATGCTCTGCGTTCGCACGTCTGTTGGCTCGCGGTATCGGGATTCGGCCCCTTCCGCGGCCTCGTCCCCCTCTGCCACGGCCTCTCAAATTTCTTTCCATACTGAAAGAATCAATTTGTAATGATAATCATAAGTATAGTTCATGATACCAATCAGAATTCACGCTAAGTTAATGGCAGTAAGAAATTACATATTCGAGAAAACAGTTCGTAATGAGTTATCATCACTACGAGGGTCACACAAAATATCATATCGACGTTTGAGTCGAATGATTTCAATCATATAATCAATCCAGAATTTTATTTGAATCATCAATCAGATAATTCCTGCCACAAACCCTTAAAATGCCGAGATCAACAAGGAGATCTATTCAGAGATCAATATCATGTCAATAATTTATTCATGGTTCATAAAGTACGTACCGCATTTGGCTCGTAGGATCAGGCGCTCGCACGGGTCATACGTGACACGAAGGTCTCTTGATACTAGTTCAATACACAAAGACTCAAAAAGAAAGAAAACGACCTCTCCGATACCATTTTCTGTAACACCCCGATAAGGCGGCCATTACAGTGCCGTGGACCCCACACTGGGATCCACCAGGCGATATCCAAAGTAAAGATTAAATACACAATACATGTGATACCGAACCACAAAACATAGTACTTACTCCGATGTGGAGTTTACAAAGATATGGCCTACGACCTTATTACACACAGGATCCAAAGCATAAGTATAATCCATATGGAGATGAATTATACCTTAAATAACAATACATTTGTTCAAACTTAAAATGAAGCGGAAAATAACATTACACGGTACGAACATGACCGGACACGAAAGACTTGGGGCCCCCGAACTAGTATCCTTCGAACCCTTCGTCATCACCTTGATCTTCCCGTGCCTTGCCTTTTCCTCGACCTAAAATACAACACAAGTATTTCGCCCAACACAGGTCGATATACATGATAAATGATTCTCAAGATAGTATACAATTCACGCATTTAAGATTTCAAGAATAACGCCCCGACTAACGAACATACCCCTCGGGCGTATGAACGCTCAGTCACAAAACGTCGAACACATCCACGTATAAAAATGGACTGTGAGCGACTAAGATAGTACGGCTCAAGAGGGACATCACAGTACGCCCGATCCGAATATGTGTCAGTGCACATGTCCACCCCGTATACGGAATCCAGGATATACGTGGGACAATGTACCTAATTAGCCTCAACGAACTACGTCTCGTGTGCACAGCCTTTCACGGAAAATATTCACGCATGACTATATATGTGCCCGGCTAAAAATCCTACACAATATCCAATCGGAACGTAGATATGACTCTGGATATGTCACGATGCAACATGACAACGAATTCAAGAATTTCACAAAATCTGAATAAGGATCAAGGACTCACCGAGATGACAACAAGATCAATAATATCAAGGGTCCAAAAGTAACGAACTTGGGAATACAATCCCACGATGAAAACGGGACATCATTAAGAGCAACATCAAATCACAAGACACAAGTTTATAAGTGTTTCATATACACGAAATGCATAATCATCATAAGAATCCACACATCATTATAACCAAGCAAGATAACTTGCCTCAATACGGAGACGGGAATAGTCCTCTTCTTGTTGGAACGAACGAACGGTCCTCAACTAATATTGTGTACTCGAACAATCAACCTTGAATAAAGTATATTTTGCTCATTAATACGAGATAACATCTTAATTTCCGATTGAGTAGTTTAACTTCTAAAGTGTTACTTCAAGAACCTTATTCATACCATTCAATTCTCACAATTAATTACAAGATGATACCAAATGTTTGTTGGATTAAGAATCATTCCATAATGTTTTAAACAATAATCTCCTATCCTTTAATCTTATCAAGAACATCTCAAATGATTAAAAGTAAAATCTGCACTACATACAATTACTTATGTTGAGTTAATTAGATGTAAATCCATATCATGGTTATGAAGATTATCTCAAGTTTAGCACCACTCTTATACTCTTCCAACTGACTTGGGGATTCAAACAACACACCTCTGAATTCACTTAGCCTAGGTTCAAGAAGATTATTTCATTCTTCTAATGATCAACAAGGTTTCTTAAAGCATTTATGGTAATTATTCCAATAAGTCATTTACATTACAATGGAACAAGGATTATTATTATACCAATGGTGTTATAAGTCTAGCAAGGAGAGTGTGGTTAAACTAAACATGATCATTACCATATTAAAACACCAAGAACACACCATTACAAACCCTCTAATCATCATGTTCATCATTAAGTTGTTGAAAGCTTAACTACAACATGTTTATTTTGATTAATTCATCACTAGGTGAAATATACTTAATCACTATCATATTAAATTCGAGATTATAGGGTTAAATCGTAGAACATACCTTCGAAATGGAGAACAATACACCAAACCACAAGAACACAATATAAGCTTCAAGAATGTCTCCAAGTTCCAATCAACAAGCTCCAAAATCAAAATGTAAAGCTCCAACACAAGTAGGAAGAAGGTAAACTTGCTCTAGGGATGAAGGGGATGATTATATGGGTGAAAATCGGAGGTTGGACGTGCAAAATGAAAGACACAAGTGTCTTTTTATAACAAAGATTCGTTACGTACGCTACACAACAAGTGTTACGTACGTAAGCTAAGTTCGAGGTTCTTGGTGAAATACGAACTTCGTTAAATGCGTTACCGCTAGAAGCATTACGTACGTAATGTGGGTCACCTAGGTTGGCTCCAAAAATCAGATATTCGAATCCCACCTGGCCCCACACGCCGAAAGTTGAGATCGGATACGATTGCACTGGTTACGTACGTAACAGGTACCCCTTTACGTACGTAAAGGCCTCAAAATAGCGTACGCTATGACTTACGATTAACGTACGTTAGGCTCAGGTTTTTAATAGTTCAATATGCACTTATCTCTACAACACTGAAAATTCAAACATAATGCGAGTGATCATTTTATTCAAGTCTATTATGATATATTCCAACATCAATATTCATTTCACAAATGCAACAAGATTACAACAGTATTAAATTATCCGAATAGTACAACAGCAAGTAAGAATTCCGTCGGATATTACAATAATCTCCCTATAAATTTTTCAACTCCTTTAATTTATCTAAACTCTACGCCAATGTCGAACTCTACTATCATAACCATGACACTCCGCATCATCGAAAGACGGGGAGCACTAAAGCTCATAAATCACGTGTGCCAGACAAATCATAAGGAGAACACCCAGAATAAACTGCTATAGAAATTTAATTTAATTAATCGAAAGACAGAGGGAAAAAATGAACAATCACAATCCATTCAAAATAGTAGATACAGGCAAAACCCTAGTAATAAATACCACGAGACGATATCAATGGCATATTCAAATAGAAACGAGAAGGAATTAATCATACCATTTTGTTTCTGCAGATTGAATTCCAGTTCGTGCTAAAAGTATTTTAAAACTAAATCATGAACTGCAAATAAAATAACTAACCTGGGTTGCGGACGGTGCGGACGGGAGGAGAGGATGGTACTGCGGACGATTGAGGTGGAGCGGGACGGCCACGGGAAACTGAGCCGAGAGGGACTGAGGGAGGCGCGGCGACGGCATGGAGCGGTGGAGCCGTGGTTCGTGGAGAGACTGAGGGAGGAGGCAGTGGCACGGCGCGGGCGGCGGGAGAGAGTAGAGAATCACGAACAAAACAGAGAATGAGTGGAAGTCGACGATTAGATTAACTGATTAGGGTAGGGTGGTAAAAAAAAATTAGTACAATTATTATTTAATAATTAATAAATAATAGTTATTAATTTTAAATGGTTCTCGGTTCCGAACCGATCGGTTCTCGGTTAAACCGAAACCATTTTATTCATGAAACCCCTAACCGAAAACTGACCCGGGAACCGTACTAATGGTTCTCGGTTAACCAGAACCGCGCGGTTCCGGTTCGGTTCCGGTTCTAACCGGGAACCGAGAACCATTTAGACAGCCTAGCAATGGCGATAGGGATATTATATCCCTATCATTTTGACCAGAATTTCATTTTTGTCCCTATATTTTTAATTCTTTCAATTTGACACCAATCAATTCTAATATTTTTTTTCAAATTTGGTCCCATAAGCCTTTAAATTAAATCCAGTTCTATCATTTTATACTTAATTTTTATGTTAGTCTCATAAAATTTATGTTTTCTTATGAGGATTTAATATTTATATATACTCCTATTTAAATTGTAGGATTCGAGAACCAAAGGCTAGATAGGATCTATTCATAAGCATCAAGCATTTCTCATTCAACTCATCTCAATTTCAGCTTTTAAGTTCCGCAAATATTTTACAAAATGTTAGTTTCGTAACGACTTTAAATTTTTATAGGTTTTCCTTATTTTAAAAATATATTCAAAAAATACTATTAGAAAAATTGGGTCGTTACAATTTTTACAGGTTTTTCCTTATTTTCCGCCTATTTTTTTGTTCCCTTGTAATGCTTTTTTAAAGATCAACAGTAACACCTAATTTGGTGTTACCATAGATATTATGGCAACACCGGTTACTATCAACTGTAACGATAAAAAAAAAGTGTTAGCGTAGATCAATTTTAAGGCATCTATGCTAACACTTTTGCTTGTAACATCGAAATAAACGTTGCTGAAGACCATTTGTGGCGTAGTGATCATTAATTAAATCAAGATATGGATCCGAGTTGATTATCGCTGGTCGTTTGATCCGATCAATTAATTAAGGAGCACAATTGAGGTTGGGATTCAAATGGATCGATCAGGTGAGCCGTGTTCGTCGGAGCTTTCGGCATCAATTATCGAGGCAAGTGTTCTTGTCTATATGACTTATATCATGTGAATTGATGTTATGCAAAGTGTGAATGATGGTTTACTCGTATTTATTAATCGTGTAGTATGGGATTGAATTTGTTGAGATTAGTTGATTGGTGTTGATGGTAGAGGTGCGTCTAGGATGGTTAAGTTGTGGGGGTAGTCGTGTCGTTAACCTTGAATATATTGAGTGTTGAATGTATTGCTCAAAGATATCTTGTGGTATCGACGTATTCTAGGTTTGGTTTATTGTTGCGTCAGCCTTTGGTCGTGGTTATGTATCAGCGAGTGGTCATTCTAACAAGTGCCATAACTATATATATTATATTCAACGTGGGAAATTAGTTGAGAACGCTATCATGCGTGTGTTGATTTTCTTCCACCCAGGGACGGTCCAACGGGGCCTCTGGGGGCCGATACTAGTGGGTACGGCCGCGGAAGTGGTTTCCCATCCAGGGACGGTCCAACGGGTCCTCTGGGGGTCGATACTAATAGGTACAACCATGGGTTACCAAGTGTGGTTTTCGTGATTTTGATGTTGATGTTTTCAGTAATTGTGATATGTCCGGAATATCACAATGTTTATCCTCGATGTTGAGATATATCATATATAAGATCTTGATACTTGGCTAGAATGACACTAGAATATGTGTCGTATGTGTCGTATGTGTTTAGTTCAGTAGTTGTAATACTTTGGTGTAGGAAAATAGACCTTGTTATTGTGCATTGTGGTTTGAAGAAAGTTTGGAGTGAGACCTTAACGATTGTGTAAAGAATGTTTTGCGGAAAATGACCTTGGGTCAAGACCCAATTGTCTGGAAATGGTTTTAGAATTAAGGACGGGAGGTCCAGAAAGATTTCTTATTTATAAAAAATATTTGTTACATGAACGAGATTTGGGGTGAGACCCCATTATTTTCGAAAAAGGTTTTATAATCTTGGACTTGAAGTCCCAAAAGATTTTTTGTCGTTTTCTAATACTCCCGAGTTAATATATATAGTACTTTCAAGAACTTGGGTTGTACTTTAAATATTGAAAACCTCTCGTGAACTTCTTTCATGATTTGTCGTTATTTTAATATAACTGATATTTACGTGGTATATGCTGTATGGCCTGAATACTTGTACTAGCCATTCAAATGTGAACCCCTTAAATGGAGGAAATGCGTTTCATGCATTTCAGGTATGCTTAGTTCCTTGGAGCAATCACAGGGATGACATGGAAGAAGGCGAGCCGCAATACTAATCAAGAGTTAGAGTTCAGTATGATGTCATTGTATTGTTGTCTTATCTTTAGTCTTCCGCTATATTATAGCTTGACCCCTGTGTGGGTAAGTTCAGTAATGAGTTTTTATTCGAACTGATTTCTTGTCATGTGACCCTATCGGTCGATGTATTTTAATATTTGACCTTATCGATCAGTGTCAGTATGTAGTTTGATCCCGGTCGGTCAAACGTTTGTCTTCTCGTGGTAGTTAGCTTGGTATATCCCTCTGTAAAGGGGTCTACGACGTGTAATAATCCCGGTGGATTCTGGGGGTATTACATTAATGGTATCAGAGATTAGGTTGTGGAACCTAGGCTGTCAGGTCAAGTCGAGTTGTGGGTAGTCGAGTCGTGTTTTGTCGCATCGTCCGAGTTTTCGGTAAACAAGTCGACGTGTGCGTTGTCATATCATGTCGTTCGTGTTGTCCGTTGAGGTTAGTATCATGGGCGATGTCATCTTCGTACGACCTGTGGATGTAAGTCTCCCCTTTTATATATTATATTTTATATTTTGTGTTGCACAATTTAGTTTGCAAGTAAGAAGTAAGATAGAAAGCGTATTTGATACTCGTGGTATATTACATGTGTAGCAATTAAGATATATTGGTAGATTGAGTTTTGACTGGTACGATTTGTTGTGGAAGTTTCTGGACATTAATGTGTTCAAGGAGGCGTATTGACGGCAGAGATTGTCGGAAACACAAACAGATAGTTTCGATATGTGTTTGAATTTAAGATTATATTCATGAGTGGTATCGATTAGTATAATGATTTGAATACTAGATAGACACGTGTTTGGCAAACAGATATGTTTGACTAATTGTTGCTAATTGCTACAAACGTGTTCATATTGATAATTGTGTTGGCTGCGCATGTATTTGAAAATGTTTCTGAAAATTTTATAGACTCAAGTATGTTGTGAAAAATAAGATCTTCTAAAGCATTTTACTAGTACGGTTAAACGACGGTTAGTGTGAATTTTTGAAAATTTTCTGAAATTTTGAACAAGCCGGACATATATTTTCAAATAAGAGAGTTGATTGTTTCTTGCTACCTAAATCTACTCTCATCGTTAGCTATTGGAAAATGACTTACAAGTATTTTGCAATCTGAGTTAAATTGGAAAATCGTCGTAACTATTTTATTGGTACGTGTAAGCGGTGACTTAACGTAGGTTTTAAAATTAATGACTTTTGCAATTCGGGCTTTGCATCTTCAAATGAGATTTTTTATGACGGCACTCATAAAATGGATATTTAGAGAGTATCTAAATTATTAAAAATATTACCGACTTTACCCTTTGGCGTACTTGCAAATGACTTTCTGAAGGATTTCATAAACTTAGATATGCCTGTGGAAAAATTGAATTCTAAAAATATTTTGTCGGCATGCATAAGTAGTGACTTAGCGTATACATTGTTTTTAATAAAAAAACGTTTTGAGTTTTGACAAAGTGATCGTGCACTTTCATATAAACCTTGCGACGGAATACGAAGGATATGTTTTGAAGTACTTTCGATATTTTATAAAATGTCACCATTGTTAATCATCTGTCATGGTTGAAAAGGATTTTTGAAACTAATTTATGTCGATTGATTCTATTTTCAAATAACTCGAGTAAATAATTTTAAAATCTTTCATACCATAAAACCTTTATATTCTAAACAAAAAAAATTATCGATACTACTGAATCAATTCGTATTAAATATTTGGAATAACGATATCATGAAATAGTCGATGACCTGGCAAGTTTCAGGGACGAAACTTATTTTAAGGAGGATAGAGTGTAATATTTGGGAATTTTAAAATCCGGATTTTGACGATATAATTTTTACTTATTTATTTTTATTTTATACTCCCTCCGTCCGTCACCCATGTGCAATAATTTTTTTTTCCGTCCGTCCGCAATTCATGTGCATTGTTTATTTTTGGCAAAAAAATTTTACCACAAGTGGGCCCCTTACTCCACTCATAACACATACTACCAACTAAGTCAACTGAAATATTAAACCTGTGTCGGTCAAAATAATGCACATGGTTGGCGGACGGAGAGAGTATTATTTAAAAATCAGGTGGATTCTCTTGATATTATACTAGAATATTAGTGAGCTATCGATACGATCGGATGCAGTATCAATTAATCGGATAATCGAACCAGGGGACTGATTGATGGATCTCAGGTTGATTCGTTATTACTCGGTTAATTTATAATCGAACCTTTTTGGATCGAATAAACCCAACTATCCATATATATATATATATATATATGTGAGAAGGGAAGACTCCTCACGACTTCATCTCTCTCCCTCTCCCCTTTAATTTTTTTTCTACCCTATACCTATCCCGCCGCTATTCCCATGGACCAAACCCACCATCATCGCCTCTCTTTTTCTTCTTCTTCTTCAACGATGACGAAAGGAGAAAGGATTGGATGCAGCAGTGATGAAGGCGACGAACTGGGCTTTAGGGCGAACTCATCCTGGTTGGACCACCGACGGCGATTGACCTTGAATCTGACCGCACAAATCATTGTGCGACGGCGAGTTTGATGGTGCCGGTAGTGTCGCGATTTCTAGGAGGACGGAGTTCTGAGCTGGGGTTGGTGGTTATGGTTCGTCGCGTAGTGTTCAGCTTCTTCCGGCAAGGTGCAGCTCAAGAAAACAACGGCTATGGAGTTCGATTAGTGCCTCACGGGAGAAGAGAACCGCAACGTATGATTCTAGATCCGGCAAGTTTTTGGAAGGTTAATGATGGTGGCTCTAGAATTCGAAATAACCGATTGTGTTTCCGGCGTTGACTTAGATGTCCGATCATGGCCGGAGCTGAATTAGAGTTCGACGAGGTTCGACGAGTCGGTGCTGTGGAAGTCCGATCGGAATGTTCGGGCCATAAGTTTTTCGGCGGCCGAATGGATTCAGATCGGCACGGCCGGAGTGATCGGAAGCCAGCGATTGTATGTGTTGTGTGCACTATATATATATATATATATATATATATATATGCGCTCTATGTGAGTTGACTGTATATACTACCTCCGTTCTTTTATAACTGCAACATCTGGACTTTCACGCTTGTCAATGCACAACTTTGATTATTAATATCTTCAATTCTTTATTTTTAAAAATTTTAAGACGTTGATATTTTGAAAGTATATTTCGAGATGAATCTAACAAGATCTCACATGACTATATTTTTTCATATGTATAAATCACAAAAGATGGTCAAAAGAGAGTATGTGAACAGTGTAATAGTCAACACGTTGCAATAATAAAGTAACGGAGGTAGTATTATATATGTTTGCTGGTGTGTGTGTGCTTTGGTGTGAGGGTGTTGTGTGTTGTATGTGTGTGTGTACATACATATATATATATATATATCTCCTGGGGTGGGTTATGGAGTGAAATGATATAAGTATAAGAAATAGGAATGATTGTGAGCCATTAATCCTTGGAGATTAATGACCCAGATTTCGTTCTGGTGTGCTAACACGGGAAACTAAGAGTGCTAACGAATTTAATTATTGAGGGTACCAATGTAATTTGATTAATTTATCTTATGGGAAGTTACTAAAATCATGGGAAGTTCCTATATTCATGGGATTTCATATTTTAGGTTAATATCTATTTTTTTATGGGATTTCATATTTTTTAATCGTTCAAATATTTTATATTTTTGGTGTATTTATTTTTATTTTTTTAAAAACTAACATTATCTTTTTTTCTATTTGATTTTTATTTTTAAAAAGATCGGGCTGTCTTGCTAACCATTTGTTTTGTGTGTCTGCAAATTGGAAAGCAGTGCGATTGGTTATATTCCAATTATGTGATTTTTTTGTTATGCTTTATTGTGTACAATATTGTCAATTTTGATACATTGTGTTGTGCTTTATTTTTTTGGAAGATAAATAATCATACTCGTTTTCAAGTATAGGTACAAAATGATTTTCGCGTCATTTACTAAAAAAATAGAATAAATACAATAAGACTCCATTTGTAAATCCCATAAACTCCTATGCAAGCATTACATACCATATATGCTAGTATTACCTATTAAATGTGCTAATACAAATAACATTTTAATGCTAAACTCTACTATTAAAACATTAACAGAAATAAAATGTATTAACAATGCAAAATTTCACAGATTTAAGTGCTAACTATCACATAAATGACATCACAATAATTATCAAAACAATATTCTCAAATGTGCTGAAATTTGGGAAGAGATAAGAAGTGGGATATGAAATCCCATGATTGTAGGAAATACCAAACATAAAATCTGTATAATTACAAAAATATCCCCTCAAAAATATCCCGCGTAGCACACTTAGGCTAACTCTTTAGCACAACGTGCACAAATCGCAGCCATTAATCACCAAAGATCAAGGGCCCAGAATCATTCTTATTTCTTACGGAAAAAAGCTTTCCTACCTGAACCTATCCCTATATCTCCTAATACTTATTTATACCTTATTTTGAGAAACTCATGTATGAAATACCTTTTTTTATAGACATGAAAAAAATGCCACCTTTTATATTTTAATACCATTTGGCCCCCACTTCTGCACCCACTTCTGCGTTGATATGCCGACATTCCTCTGTAAGTGGTTTCTACATCATATATATTTTTTTAAAATATTTTTTTAATGCTTCACTTTCTTAATAAATACTGACATACGGATGAGTAAATAATTTACTGCTACTGGATAAAAGGGGTCCAGTAGTGGTAAATTAGACAGTAGTGGTAAATTTAATTGTCCTGTAGGGGTACGGGCAATATTGGTAAATTATTTACCCCTTGTGTCCCAGTAGTGGTAAACTATTTATCCCTCCTGTCCAGTAGTGGTAAATTATTTACCCCTAAAGCTGAAAGAAAATAACATAAGTATCATTATTCTAAAAAAAGGGTAGAAACTACATGTGAATTTGGAAATAGGGTAGTTTTAGCATTGATTTTTTCAAAGAGGGTATTTATAATTTTTGCCATATATATATATATATATATGATGGTGTGTATGTTGTGTGTGTTGTATGTGTGTGTGAGTGTGATGTATATGACATATATATATATATATAATACATATATATCGTTAGGAATATGCCCTCGAATGCCACTCAGGGGATGAGAGAGAAGGGGCACTGTACTTGTAATTATGGAATTAATAATAAAAGGCAAATTGATTCATTCATTGTCTATTGTATTTCAAATGCATTCTTGATTTGGTAAACATTGAAGTGAAGTCCATGTAAATAAAAGCAAACATTCCACTCTCGTTATCAAATAAGAGAAAATGCACTGGAAGTGTTTAAAGTTTATTTACGTATACTGTTCGCGAGTCGATAAACTTAATTGGGCATTAAATTTTGAGTAAGACTTGTATAACTGATGCTAGGGCATGTGCATGTCTTGATAGCATAGTTATAAGTGTATTGGTGGGACCAGTATACTCGAACAAGACTCATACTTGATTCAGTCACACGGTATTCACTCTTAGAGAGTCGATGACGAATCGAAAGGTTGTGATAGTATATGTGGGCCTTTGAGTTGAGGGTTCGGTGAAAGATGTGCCTGTGACGTTTAGTTTGTCAATAGAGTAGTTAGATTCATTTGCTTAATCGCTGAGCCAATCTTGAAGTGCGGACTATACAGGCAGGTAGCAGTCTTTACTGTACGCCAAGAAAGGATTCTCTCTCCTGTTAATGACCAGGCGAATGTCCTATACGGTTAATGGCAAATATGATCTTAAGTCTTTGGCTAAAACATTCTGATCTAGTCGTATTAGATACACTAGTAATCAGTCGGTCTTGATTTGTATTAACACATGTATACAACAGTAGGGTTTGACTTTACCATGACCCAAAGACTTGATCGGGACATCTGATGAAGGGTCTTTACGTATATGGTATTCACGACATAATGGTTCTGGAATGATCCATTCATTCGTTTTCAGTCGAGATTTACAGTGCGGCCCGCTAGGCTGGCTAAGTGTTGACCGCACTCATTGGTTCCTCCTAATGCCGGCTGAGACGGACCTACAGAGTCGCGCATCAGGATCGTTGACGGATAAATATGAATTTATCATCTCTCTATTAATATTAGATATTAGATATCTAATTATGATTTATTGGATAAATCAAAATAGCGGTCTTATGAATGGAGATTAAGTTACTGGGTAATTAATTTAATTCATAAATAATATTTCTTAAGAGAAATATATTTGTATTTGATATAATTAATTAATTGGATTAATTAATTAAGTATAAATACATTGGAAATAAAACAGAGTGTATTTAACGGATTCGTTTGACGAACGTCCGGTACACGAGCCGAGTGACTCGGTCCATTTCTTGGAAACTTCCTCATGCCCCCCTTTTAGTTGACTAAGTGTGATGATTGTTTTAGGCATGTGATTCCTTCACATGTTTTATTCTCATCATTTTAATATATTTTTTTTTGTCATGGTGACTTAAATAAATAAAGACATCATCACCACAACTTGAACTACACCATTCTTCATCACTTTGGTCGTGAGTTTTTTCAAGAGGGGAGAGAGACATTTTCTTTATTCAATTCTTCATCTTAAAGGTAAGAGAAAAACAAGAAAAAAAATAGAGAGAAAAATTCCTACGAGTTTCCCTAGCCGTGTTCTTGGAGAACGGAGTCCCGTTGTTTTTCTAGTCAAGTTCCGCCGCGTGGTGACGTAGAGACATCGTGCTTTTGGTGTTTGGGACGAAGAGATTTCATGCTCGTGCTCGGGTTCGTGAACATCATCAACTTACGAAGATATTAGCAAAGGCTTCAAGGGTATGGGACCTAATCCTTTTATCTTCATATTTTTATTTTCGTATATACGTTACTTGATCGATCCTGTTTGGGATTCGTTATTATTTTTCCGCTGCGTATTTCGTTTTGTATCCGGAATCCCAACAGTGGTATCGAAGCGAGGTCAATGATACCGTATATACGATTATATGTGCATTTTGAATGCTTTTTAGTTGATGTTTATGCTTTAGAATCATTTTGGATATAATCGAAGATATTTAAATTGTTCGTTGTAACATCACGTTTTTTGGAAACGAGCCAAAAAATAAGAAAACGGGGCTGCCGGAAGCACTGCCTTGGCCGGCTGCCCAGGCTTCCGAGAGGGTCTCGGCCAGTCTGACGATCATGGTTCGGCCATGCCACCTCTCGGGTTTTGGCCCGATTTTGAATCGGGCCGCAGGCTGGGCCTAATACTGGATATTCCGGGACTCTATTTTAAGTTTATATTTCTCTGTAATTATTTCCCGAAATTTAAATTGGATTTTAATTTGACTAAATTAATATTTGAAATATTTTTGTGTTGAGGGAAATTAATTAAACGAGAATATTATTTTTGTTCGGATTACTTCGAATGAATTAAAATGACGATTATTAGTATTAATTGGATTAATACCGTTGAAATTAAATAGATTAATTTTATATTGATTGGATTAATATATTAATTGATTATTTAATTTTAATGCCATTAAATATTAATTGGATTAATATTGTAGAAATTGAATAGATTAATTTTAGAGATTAATTGGATTAATATATTAAATTAATTATTTAATTTGATTCCCATTACATGTTGTGTGGAATCCTTATGTGATGGTGATATAGCTCATGGACTTAGTTTTGATTTGTTCGATTCGATTGGGTTGTAAAAGCCGTTTTGAGCCTATTTATTTTTACTAGAAAAATTTGTATAGGATGCATTTTTTCAATAATGTAATTATTTATTTGGCTATGACGAAGACCGAAGACAACCGACCGAGAAGACAAAGAATCGAAGACTGTTTTTTATGTTTCTTTATTGGGTCATTCGCTTGGCCCAGTACTTAGGAAAAAGTCCATGAGCTATATGTTGGTAGTAACTAGGTTATTATTTACTGTTTTTCATTTTTTAATGATTGACAAACAAAAGCGCTTATAAATGAATTAATGTGCAAAATATAACATTAAATCGCGAAATTCTCTCGACAAACAAACAAGACTAAGTTTGAAAAAGGTTACGAGGTTTCCTACCATCCATCAAGCTCGTAGAAAATTGATACCCGAGCCGGTGTGCTATGTTTCCGAGTTATCGGGGTAGTACATTTGGTAGAGGTTGAAAGATTCTTGAGTGCATTAGATGCCTTCGATTGGTGATAAATTTCGCCCCTAGAAACCTGATAGGTTGCTGGGTGAGATTCAATAGTCAGACTGATAGACGTTGATGGTCAACAACTTAGATAGTCTGGATTGCCAAGAAACCTGATAGGTTGGGGGCATGAAGACTAGGGGTAAAAGAAGATCGAATCATCCGTTGGAGACCACTTTACAGAAATTAATAAGCAAGAAACCTGACAAGTTGCGTCTGTTAAAATTTGTAAAGAACTCGATCACCACTAAGAAGTCGATCTAACCATGACTTCCGGGTTATAACATGGGAGTGTGTAATTCCGATAAAATTAGTGGGAGCCAAGATAAGAATTATGCAAGCCCTTAAATTCTATACTCGGTCATAATAAAACAAGTTACTAATGCAATCTTGTCTAAATCAATGCAGAGAAACGAAACTATATCTCTCTAAAAATGGCAAAGAACCCACTTGCAATACTACTTGAAAAGAATCTCCTAATTGGCCCCAACTTCATTGACTGGTTGCAGAATTTGATGATTGTACTCAGCATGGAGTCTATGGGATACGTCTTGGATGCGGACATTCCACCGACTCCAGTCTGGACTAGGGGTAATCAGGAAGAGATTGACGTCCATGAAAAATGGGTCAAGGATGACGTGTTGGTCCGTGTTTTTATGATGTGCTCAATGACTAATGAGCTGCAGAGAGCGCACGAGAAAATGACTTCTGCTAGGCAAATTTTTGCACACTTGACCGAACTTTATGGAGAGCACAATAGGACTACTAGATATGAGATATCGAAGCAGTTATTCAGTGCTAGGATGAAGGAAGGGGAGAAAGTGGGAGACCATGTCCTCAAGATGATCTCTATAATTGAGAGGTTTCATATGGATTTATCCCTTCAGATTGATCTCATCCTTCAATCTCTCCTTGACTCCTTCATGCAGTTTTTAATGAATTTCAACTGTAATGAGATTTCATGCACATTAGCTGGATAATGAATAAACTGGTGATGGCACAGTCTAACATGAAGACTAAACCAAGGGAGGCTGCTCTTGTGATTTCTTCTGGGCCTCGGAGGTCCAAGAACAAGAAGAAAAGGACCTACGAGCAGTATAAACCCAAGAAAGGGGTGCAGATAGGAAAGGGCAAGGCCCTAAAGGTTCAGAAGGTAGGCGGTCCAAAACCTACGGACAAATGTCTTGAATGCAGTGTGCTGGGCCACTGGCGTAGGACTTGTCCAAAGATAAATGGCGCATCAGGTACGGAACTTTTTGTTTTTGAAACCAATTGTTCCGCTATTGTATATTCTTCTTCATGGATTCTAGATTCAGGTGCTACTTCTCATATTTGTACTATGAATCAGGATCTGGAACGAAATAGGCAGCTTGAAGCTGGCGAAGTGATGATCACTGTTGGAAGCAGACAAAGTGTCGAGGCAATCGATATTGGATCACTCCTACTGGGTTTAGAATCTGGTTTTATTTTGACGTTGGATGAAGTACTGGTTTTGCCCAAGGGGTATTAAAACATTATATCCATTCCAGTCTTGGACCGGAAAGGATTTTGTTTCTTCATTGGCAATGGTAGTTGTAAAATTTATTTTCGAAATAAATTGTTTGACACAACTACATTGTTGAATGGTTTACATCATATGAACTTGCAAAATAAATCAGCAGTGAATACTATAACTAGGAAACGTGGTAGACAAGATATTAATCAAGCTCTTAAGTGGCACCTTAGACTCGGTCATGTTGGTCAGACCAAGATTCACAAAATGGAGAAAGATGGACTTTTAAGTCCATTAGGTGAAGAACCATATCCAACTTGTGAATCCTGCCTTAGAGGCAAGATGACTAAGTCCCCCTTCACAGGAACATTTGAAAGGGCTGCTGAAAAACTTGGGTTGGTACATACCAACGTTTTTGGTGCTTTAGAAACAGCCTGAGATGGATATCAATATTTCATAACGTTCACAGATAATCATACTAGGTATGGGATTGTGTACTTGATGAAACATAAATCCGAAGCTTTTACTAAATTCAAGGAATTTAAGGCCCTAGTTGAAAAACATATTGGATATCATATCAAGGCACTTCGGTCAGACCGAGGTGGCGAGTATATGAGCACCGAGTTTTATGAGTTCCTTAAGGAACATGGAATAGTTTCACAATTCATGCCGCCAGAAACCTCACAGTTAAATGGTGTTTCAGAAAGGAGAAATCGGACTTTGTTGGACATGGTCCGCTCCATGATGAATTACACTAATTTACCAATTTACCTGTGGGGGTACGCCTTATTTACCACTTCTTATATCCTAAGTATATGTTTTTCCATATCCGTTCCTATCACTCTGCATGAGATGTGGAAGGGTAAGAAACCAAGTCTTAAACACATAAGGATTTGGGGATGTCCAGCCTATGTCAAGAAGGATAAGGTGGACAAACTGGAAGCGAAGTCGTCAAGGGACGTTTCATTAGATACCCAGAGGATTCAATGGGTTATCTATTGTACATGCCTGAATACCATAGGGTCGTTGTGGAATTACAAGCGCACTTCCTTGAGGATGAATTCATTCAGGAAGGTGGCTCGAGTAGAAATGTCTCTTCGGAAGAGCACAAAAAAAGTCCTGAGGGACATCTGATCAGGGATCACGAACCAAACCTATTGAAACACAACCTCCACTTCGAAGGTCTGATAGGGAGTCTCACTTACCTGAGAGGTATGGCTATACACATGTCGAGAAACTGGGTCTCCACGACGTACCTGATAGTCGTGAGGACGACCATGTCACCTATGACCAAGCGGTAGTGGATGTGGACTCCGATAAATGGCAAGAAGCTATAGAAGCTGAGATAGACTCGATGCATGCCAATTAGGTATGGACTCTAGTAGATCTACCAACTGGCATGAACCTATTGGAAGTAAATGGATCTATAAGATAAAGACTGATGGGGATGGCAAGGTTGACGCGTATAAGGCCAGGCTTGTGGCAAAGGGTTACACCCAAAGGGAAGGGATCGATTATCATAATACCTTCTCGCCCGTAGCTATGATCAAGTCGATTCGCATGATGCTTGCCATTGCTGCCCATTATGATTATGAAATATTGCAAATGGACGTCAAAACGGCTTTTCTAAATGGATATCTAGATGAGGAAATCTACATGGATCAGCCTAAAGGTTTTGTGTCCAAAGCTAATATTCATAAGGTGTGTAAGCTGCAACGAGCCATTTATGGGCTGAAGCAAGCTTCTCGGAGTTGGAACCTTTGATTTGATGAAGCAGTCAAGGACTTTGATTTCATGTGAAACGAAGAGGATACATGTGTTTACAAAAAAGTCAGTGGGAGCAACATTGCGTTCTTAGTACTATATATAGATGACATTATACTTATAGGAAATAATGTAGCAATGCTCAGCACTGTGAAAGCTTGGCTTTCTAAATCGTTCTCCATGAAACTTGAGAGAAGCTTCCTATATTCTAGGGATCCGTCTTTACAGAGATAGACCACGAAGAATGATAGGACTTTCCCAAGCCCTCTATTTAGATAAAATCCTGAGAATATTCAAGATGAATGATTCTAAAATAGGGTTCCTTCCCATGCAACATGGAATTCATCTCACAACGAAAATGTGTCCTAGAAGTGAGGAAGACAGGAGAGATATGAGTAAGGTACCCTATGCCTCGGCAATGGGTAGCCTCATGTACGCTATGTTGTGTACGAGACCAGACTTAGCCTACGCTGTGAGCGTGGTAAGTCGATTTCAAGCAAACCCGGGAAGGGAACATTGGACTACCGTCAAGAACATTCTTAAGTACTTAAGAAGAACTAGAGATATGGTTCTTACTTACGGTGGTGGAGAACTGAAGGTGATTGGATTCACCGATTCTGATTTTCAAGGAGACAAGGACGACTCTAAGTCAACATCTGGTTATTTGTTTACTCTCAATGGAGGAGGAGTATCTTGGAGAAGCTCCAAGCAAAGCGCTACTGCAGATTCCACCTGCCAAGCAGAGTACCAAGCTTCCTCAGAGGCGAGGATCAAGGAAGCATTTTGGATGCAGAAGTTTGTGCAAGAACTTCAAGTGTTGCCTAACGCGAAGATGCCTATATCACTATACTGTGACAATGATGGAGCTGTCGCCCAAGCCAAGGAGCCTAGGGCTCACCACAACACCAAGAATATAGAGAGAAAATATCACATCGTTCGAGAGATGGTTGAGAAAGGATATGTTTCGTTGCAAAGAGTAGACTCAGAAGACAATGTCTCTGACCCGCTGACTAAGCCGTTATCTCAGGATGTCTTGGAAAGATATCTGAAGAACATGGGTATTGGATACCATGATGTATGGAATTTAGTGCAAGTGGGAGATTGTTAGGAATATGTCCTCGAATGCCACTCAGGGGATGAGAGAGAAGGGGCATTGTACTTGTAATTATGGAATTAATAATAAAAGGCAACATTGAAGTGAAGTCCATGTAAATAAAATCAAACATTCCACTCTCATTATCGGATAAGAGAAAATGCACTAGAAGTGTTTAAAGTTTATTTACGTAAATCGTTCGCGAGTCGATAAACTTAATTGGGCATCAAGTTTTGAGTAAGACTTGTATAACTGATGCTAGGGCATGTGCATGTCTTGATAGCATAGTTATAAGTGTATTGGTGGGACCAGTATACTCGAACACGACTGATACTTGATTCAGTCACATGGTATTCACTCTTAGAGAGTCGATGACGAATCAAAAGGTTGTGATAGTATACGTGGGCATTTGACTTGAGGGTTCAGTGAAAGATGTGCCTGTGACGTTTAGTTTGTCATTGGAGTAGTTAGACTCATTTGCTTAATCGCTGAGTCAATCTTGAAGTGCGGACTATACAGGCAGGTAGCAGTCTTTACTGTACGCCAAGAAAGGATTCTATCTCCTGTTAGTGACCAGGCGAATGTCCTATACGGTTAACGGCAAATAAGATCGTAAGTCTTTGGCCAAAGCATTTTGATCTAGTCGTATTAGATACACTAGTAATCAGTCGACCTTGATTTGCATTAACACATGTATAGAGTCTAGTCAATAGTAGGGTTTGACATTACCGTGACCCGAAGACTTGAATGGGACTTTTGATGAAGGGTCTATACGTATATGGTATTCACGACATAATGGATCTAAAATGATCCCTTCATTCGTTTTCAGTCGGGGTTTACAGTGCGGCCCGCTAGGCTGGCTAAGTGCTGACCGCACTCATTGGTTCCTCCCAATGCCGGCTGAGACGGACCTACAGAGTCACGCATCAGGATCGTTGACGGATAAATATGAATTTATCATCTCTCTATTAATATTAGATATTGGATATATAATTATGATTTAATGTATAAATCAAAATAGCGGTCTTATGAATTGAAATTAAGTTACTTGGTAATTAATTTAATTCATAAATAATATTTCTTAAGAGAAATATATTTGTATTTGATATAATTAATTAATTGGATTAATTAATTAAGTATAAATACATTGAAAATAAAACGGAGTGTATCTAGTGGATTCATTTGACGAACGTCCGGTACACGAGCCGAGTGACTCGGCCCGTTTCTTGGAAACTTCCTCATGCCCCCCCTCTTAGTTGACTAAGTGTGATGATTGTTTTAGGCATGTGATTCCTTCACATGTTTTACAAAATGATTTGATTTGATTCTCATCATTTTAATATATTGTTTTTTGTCATGGTGACTTAAATAAATAAAGACATCATCACCACAACTTGAACTACACCATTCTTCATCACTTCCGCCGTGAGTTTTTTCAAGAGGGGAGAGAGACATTTTCTTTGTTCAACTTCATCTTAAAGTTCAGAGAAAAACAAGAAAAAAAATTGAGAGAAAAATTCCTACGAGTTTCCCTAGCCGTGTTCTTGGAGAACGGAGTCTCATTGTTTTTTCGGTCAAGTTCCGTCACGTGGTGATGTAGAGACATCGTGCTTTCGGTGTTTGGGATGAAGAGATTTTGTGCTCATGCTCGGATTTGTGAACATCATCAACTTACGAAGATATTATCAAAGGCTTCAAAAGTATGGGACCTTAATCCTTTTATCTTCGTATTTTATTTTCGTATATACGTTACTTGATCGATCCTGTTTGGGATTCGTTATTATTTTTCCGCTGCGTATTTTGTGTGTGTTAAGGTGTGTATATATGTGATATATACGTATTTTATATATGTATGTATATATATATATGTGACGGAGAAGATGGAGGCGAGAAGAGGAAAACCCTCGATATCGTATATTGGACTTTATGAACGAGCCCGAATTCATAGTTGTATCGGGGACAATCGTTCAGGGATTTGAATTATGACTTCCATCATTAATTAAATCGAGATATGGATCCGGATTGATTATCGTTGGTCGTGTGATCCGATCAATTAATTAAGGGGCGCAATTGAGGTTGGGATTTCAATGGGTCGATCGGGTGAGCCATGTTCGTCGGAGCTTTCGGCATCAATTATCGAGGCAAGTGTTCTTGCCTATATGACTTATATCATGTGAATTGATGTTATGCAAAGTGTGAATGATGGTTTACTCGTATTTATTAATCGTGTATTAGGGGATTGAATTTGTTGAGATTAGTTGATTGGTGTTGATGGGTAGAGGTGCGTCTAGGATGGTTAAGTTGTGGGGGTAGTCTTGTCGTTAATCTTTAAATATATTGAGTGTTGAATGTGTTGCTCATGGATACCTTGTGGTATCGACGCATTCTAGGTTTGGTTTATGGTTGCGTCAAGCCTTTGGTCATGGTTATGTATCGGCGAGTGGTCATTCTAACAAGTGCCATAACTATATGTATTATATTCAACGCGGGAAATTGTGAAAGTTGTGAGCGCTATCGTGTGTGTTGATGTTCTTCCACCCAGGGACGGTCCGACGGGGCCTCTGGGGGCTGATACTAATGGGTACGGCCGCGGGAGTGGTTTCCCACCCAGGGACGGTCCGACGGGGCCTCTGGGGTCGATACTAATGGGTACGGCTATAACACCCCAAAAACCATCCGGGGATATTACAGTGCCGTGGGCCCCGCGCCGGAACCCACCAGGCTAAAACTCATTTTCGCAAACATTTCAAATACGCCAACAGGCGAAAAACGGTAATGTATGTTAGATAATTTTCAAAAATCCATTTTCCAAATACCGTCACAAAATAAAATCATTTAAAAGTAGACGGCCAAAATGCCAAAATTCAACAGTTTCAAAAAGTACGTTAAGCCACCACTTATACGTACCGATAAAATAGTTGGTGAAGAAGGTTTAACGAAATAACCCAAGTTTACGAAATACCCAAAAAGGCCATTTTAAAGTTATACACGAGTTGGAAAAAATACCGGAAAGCCATTTCGAAATACACACGCAGCGGATAAAAACATAGTTCAAAAAAATACATTTGCAGCGGAAATAAAACAACCAGAAAAGAATAGTCGATTCTCCAAATAAATGACACAGCCAGTATCACCCGGGAAGCTCATCCCCTCACGACCGCTACTAGCTCGATCTCCGAGTACCTAAAAACAAAGCCCACGACGGGGTCAGCCACAATACTCAACAATGATATCGATCACATCATCAAAATAATTACATATCAATGTAACAACAACGTAAGAATACTACCAATGTAATCTTATCGTCATAATCTTACCTACTCATAGCAATCCATACCAAATCATTCCTTAACATAATCCACATTTAGTATTCTCAAATGACGAAATGAACTCAACTACAACCATCTGTATTGTATTCAAATAATACCAAGAATCCTCAAAACATCATCATAACTCATAAGTGTGAAATAATTCTGTGCCAAATCCTTTCCATCGGATTGCAGCGCAAGTCTCAATCTGGATAGAAACCAATAACACACAATATATCTGTAGATCAACTACCACAAATAATGATAACAAATCCCGAAACATCGACGTACAGTCCGAATGCTCATACGATCAATAACCATGATCAACCAAAACATCAACCGAGAATATCATCGACATGATAAACTCCAATACGACCAACAAAGGATCAACGATAACCGAGAATACCATCAACATGATAAACTCCAACACGATAAACAAAGGACCAACAATAACCGAGAATACCATCAACATGATAAACTCCAACACGATCAAGAAAGGATCAACAATAACCGAGAATGCCATCAACATGATAAACTCCAACACGATCAATAAAGGATCAACAATAACCGAGAATACCATCAACATGGTAAACTCCAAAGAAGATCAAATATAATGGATCTCAAAGAAATAACCCCGACTATCGAACATACCCCTCGGGCGTATGAACAACCAGTCGCAAACTTTCGAACATACCCAATCATACATGGAGTATGAACGACCAATCAATATGGCTCAAAGATGGACATCACAGTACGCCCGATCCGGAAATGTGTCAGTGCACATGTCCACCCCATATACGGAATCCAGAATATACGTGGGATAATGTACCTAATTAGCCTCACGAAGTACCTCTAGTGTGCACGGTTCAATGCGGAAACATCCACGCATAACCATCATGTGCCCGGCTAAAAATCCTACACAATAACCAATCGGAACGCAGATATGATTCCAGATATGTCACGATGCAACATGACAACAAAACTCAAAGAATCACATGTCCAATAAGGATCAAGAGACTCACCAAAGTGAACAATGACAGACGGATAATGAAAGATCAACACGACCGACAATATCCGAAACAACCATCCTGGGATCACAATCCCCAAAGGATAATCAATACGATCAACAACCTCAAACAACAGTCCTGTGATCATTATCCCTCAACGATTGATCAACACAACCATTAATACCAAACAATGGTCCTGAGACCAACATCCCTCAACGAACAACCAATACGAATCTCATTATATGGAACCGCAACATATAACACATACAATAATTCAACAGAATAATTATCCTCATGACTGAACAATACTTATTACCTCAAAGCCGAAGACAATATCCTTTCCACGAACCAACATTCCTGAACGAATACACAGTTATACGAATAATCTCGAAATAGGTACAGTCCATTAATATCAACAAACCACCATCCCGACATCAATGTCGACACGGTAAACTATCCTCGATATACTATATTCCATATCACTGACCAAAGATAACTCGCATCTCCGTCTTTACTAAACACATTTAAACCATATACATTATGATTTAATCCAAACCAAAGCACGATATACAAACCATCATCCCGACAATTTACATTTATAATTTCATTGCTATATGAATTATAAATGAAATGAAATCAAAACCATTCATTAAATATTATGAACTCAACAAGTATAACTTGACTTGATACCGATACAACGAATCCTTTACCAATTCCCTTGCCTTCGGCTACGAGCTCCTCAGCCCCGACCAAAAGCAATCTACGAACTCTTCAACCTCAACCGCAACACAACGGTCATAATCAACTATCAATTATCACAACCTATTGCAATAATCGATTAACACACATTCGATAAAAACAACAACCGATATAGCCAACCAATCAAATTCAACGATTCAACGGTACCTCGATAATATACAAAACCAAATAATCCAACTCAACAAATACGAACTCATAACCACGATAGAAGTCGCAACTCGATAATCATAATTAACAATCCATATAACCGATCAACAACCCAATGGTTCAACAAAATCTCGATTACACACAAGCCCGAACAAAACAAATCAATTAATCACGAATCCCAAAACCACAACACGATTCATAATCCGATAATCATATCAATAACTAATTTAAACCAATTACAAGGGTCTAAACATTACTGATTCCAAATTCAATATTAAATACAAATACAAGTTTTCTCCTTGTAAATTCATAATTAAAACCAATTACTGATTATCATCATAAATCCGGACAATCCGATTAGTTCAGCATTATAGATAATCATATTCCAAGGGTGTCCAATAATTCAATCATTCGATTTAAACACTTGTTCAATACGTATGAACTTCCAAACTCAAAGGTGAATAATAATCTTATCTAACCTGTAATCATATTCGTATTCCTATACGAATATTGTACCAAAACACATAACTTAGCTCTATATATGAATATTCCATATTCATATCCAAAACACCAACACCTCTTAAACATATTAATCATATCACATAATCCAAGAGTTCCTTAAGAACATGAATTATCCCGAAATCACATTCATAATCCACAAAACGACATAATCTGATGTGTTCTACCATCTAAACAATCCTTATTCATAATTCAGGACGTATATTATCATATTCTTCAACATACACTTCTCATAGCATCAAGAATCGCAACAATACTACCAAGAACACCAAGAACACTAAGAATACCATGATTCCATAATCATAACCAACATAATCAAAGACATATATCATCATATCATCATCTTCCTTAACAAAATTCCCGTAATTACCATGAATCATCACAACAACTCCATAAACTATCATCATACGAACTAATCATCAACAACATCAAAATCCCAAATTAAAGAGAGGATTATCCAACATACCTCTTAGAAGATGAAATACACAAGCAACCACCTCAAGAATCATCAATAGCTTCATATCCAAGCCTCAAATCCATGTTTCCAAGCTCATAACCAAGTTAGAGGAGGCTCATTCTCACTTTACATATGCAGAGAGACGAAGCGGGAGGAAAACATCAATTTCTTCTCGTGAAAAAATGAAAGAACAATCCTTATTTTATAATCTGCACAGCCCGTTACGTACGTTATATACCATCATTAACGTACGTAATGCTCTCTAACGTATGCTACATGTCCAACATAGCGTACGTAACAGTCATCCAGAGCTCACTGCCTCAGTTCGTTCAAGCCTTACGTACGTAACCCTTGATCCATAGTGTACGTAATACGTACGTTGACTTGCTACAGTATATGTTCATATTACGTACGTAATAAGCTCTGCATAGCATACGTAATACATAGTTGACTTGTCTTTTGACACGCCATCCGATACCTGGGCTCCACATGGCAGGTATTGATTCATCTGTCTGATTCCACTCATTACGTACGTAATGCATTATACATAACGTATGTAACACCTAGCATCTTAGCGTATGTTATCTCATAAACTTAATGTACGTTAAAGGCTCTATGCTTAGCCATTTACAACTGTTCCTGCCTGTCGTATCGACATACCGAATACATTTACACGACATACTGAATATACATACTCGTCCCAAAAATATTCTCATACGATACTCTTGATATCCAAATCAGAACAATCTGATACACCATATCCTCAAATATATACTGAAAATCAGTGACATCATATATACAAATACAATTGTCTCGGTTCTTAATTTATTTTATCCATACTGTATAGGTACCATGCTATCTAGTATATCTCAGATAAAATAACGCAAAAAATTTATACTAAAAATCCGGATATTACAATGGCCACGGGTTACCAAGTGTGGTTTTCGTGATTTTGATGTTGATGTTTTCAGTAATTGTGATATGTTCGGAATATCACAACGTTTATACTCGATGTTGAGATATATTAAATAGGGTCTTGGTACTTGGCTAGAATGGCACTAGAATATGTGTCGTATGCGTTTAGTTCCGTAATTGTAATACTTTGGTGTTGGAACATGGACCTTGTTATTGTGCATTGTGGTCTGAAGAAAGTTTGGGGTGAGACCCTAACGATTGTGTAAAGGATGTTTTGTGGAAAATGATCTTGGGTCAAGACCCAATTGTCTTGAAATGGTTTTATAACTAAGGACGGTAGGTCTAGAAAGATTTTCTATTTATAAAAAATATTTGTTACATGAACGAGATTTGGGCTGAGACCCTATTATTTTCGAAAAAGGTTTTATAATCTTTGACTTGAAGTCCAAAAAGATTTTCTATCATTTTCTAATACTCCCGAGTTGATATATATTACTTTCAAAAACTTGGGTTGTACTTTAAATATTGAAAACCTCTCGGGAACTTCTTTCATGATTTGTCGTTATTTTAATATAACTGATATTTACGCGGTATATGTTGTATGGCCTGAATACTTGTACTAGCCATTCAAATGCTAACTCCTTAAATTGAGGAAATATGTTTCATGCATTTCAGGTATGCTTAGTTCGTTGGAGCAATCACAGAGATGGCATGGAAGAAGGCGATCCGCGATTCTAATCAAGAGTTAGAGTTCAGTATGATGTCATTGTATTGTTGTCTTACTTCAGTCTTCCGCTATATTGTATTTTGACCCCTGTGTTGGTAAGTTCAGTAATGAGTTTTTATTCAGTTGGTGTATTTTAATATTTGCCCTTATCGGTCAGTGTCAGTATGTAGTTTGACCCCGGTCGGCCAAACGTTTGTCTTCTCGTGGTAGTTAGCCTGGTAGATCCCTCTATAAAGGGGTCTATGGCGTGTAATATTTCTGGTGGATTCTAGGGGTGTTACATCCCCAAGAAAAGGTCAGGATCTGTTTCTCAAAGCTTATTATCAAGCTCCGCAAATAAGCCAATAGAGGAAGTTGAAAGTGTCACCAATGCACGCAGTTGCAGTGGGAAGTGACATTGGTGCCCATAATAAATTTTGAACAGAATTGCATAATTTTATTACTGACAGGAAAATTCAGGATATTGTGCACTTTTTGTAGACAAAACAATGAGTATTGCTCCTTCTCTGGCTTCCATTGATGTTCTTGTTGAAAAATCTCAAGTGAATGTTAATCAGATTAATTCCATGGCACAGAATACGTAACTTTCTTTTATCGACTGGTTCACCGCCTCAAGGAGACACGGGTACACCATTCTTCAATAGTGCAAACCCTGGTCAACAAGATGCTACACATGTTGATTAAATTGCAGTTGTAGTAGTTTGGAATGTTCACTTGTATTTGGAGCTTATTTTATTTGTAAATTTTTGTTTAGTATATTATTATTTGATTTTGTTGCAATTGGTGTAATGGATAGAAGATGATGTAATGAATGTAACTAGATTTATCAATATTGCCATTATTGACTTTTTAGTTTCAAGTATATGAAAAATTATAGTAAAATAGATATATTTAGTGATGCTTTTGCTAAGAAATTAATGAAATTTCATGACATCGAAACGCGTCATTAAAAGAGGTAACTACAGCACATTACTGCGATGCCAAAGTGTCCAAAAAAGGGAATGGTCACTAAAGCCAAGTGATGTGATGTTGGAAAAATGACGCAATACGCATGAAAGCGTCACAGACACCTTTCAAGTTCACAACAATTGGGTATTGAAATGCCAAATCATCTGATGCTTTTGAAAAGCGTCACTATAGTAAAAGTGTCGCAATAGACCACCTATTGTGAAACTTTTGAGCATCACTTAAGCAAATTTTTCTAGTAGTGGATGCCCGTTAGAGTTTCAAGTTGGATATTACATGTTGCTTCAAGTTGGAGTTTCAATGGGGAGGGTGTGAGACCCCGTATTTTAATTCTATACAATTTTGAATTCTCGAACATTATGTAATCTTGTCATTTTCTTGAACTTGTGAGTTCTATAATTTTGTGCTATTCGACTTGTCCTTTCACTTTACCATTTTGTTTATCGTTATTTATTCATTTTGCGAGATCGTATATATTGTCATGTGTTGTTGATTCGATTGCTATTTTTTCAATTCATTTAGATCGTTTGATCGATCATGAGAACTTAATATGTTGTTTTATTATTTTGTCATGGAAAAATATCATTGAGGAGGCTCGTTCATAGAAGTCAGGATTTTTCCAGTCAAACACGATCAACACCCACCGAGACATCGTTGTGTCTCATGCTGTGTTGTACCCAGTGGCTTGCACACTCGCGCGGACCTTGCGTCGTGCCTCAAAAGGCTGAGACATGACGATCCACATGGCACAGGGACTGCCGGCTCCAGCACCGTGTTGTATAGGTCTGGCTATAAATAACCCAACACTTGGAATTTCAGCACTTATCCAAAACTTTCAAGAAACTCTCGGCCCCTTTGTCATACAATTATGTTTTTGATGGTCTAAATATCCATATAACATGGGGGATCTAGATATTGATTGTGTTTTGATCGAATCCATTGAATTCTGCTTGAACCATAATTTTTCATTCTTATGGTTTTGATGGTTTCCTATTTAGAAACTTGAGATTAGTTGGTCATATAGTGTTCTTGGGCTTCTCGTATCGATCCTAGCTGTGCGGAAACTTTGATTTTGTATTTTGAATCATTTAAATCAGTTTTGACTACAAAGTGGCCAATAAACGTTCCCAATGAGTTTTGATTGGGATTTTCAATATTGTTTCGATTCGATTCACCTTTTTAAATAGTGATTATGTCGTATTATTCGTTCTAGGTATGACTAGAGATTTGCAAGTCTCATTTTTTGAGTTAGTCGAACTTTCCGATCTCTGATGTTATCGGGCAAGTACTTTGATCGTGTTTTATGTACTATCTTGCAACTGAATTTGTATAGTGGTGTTTTTGAAAACTTCTATGATTTTGAAACACTTTGTGAATATTACTATTCTGGTCGAGGAACGATGTAATGTTGAGACTTGGCCTCTAGAGTATGTCATTCTGTAGTAGTGTATCACTCGGCAAGTTATGCAACCAGATACTACCTCACGAGGACTCTAGGGTACGACTAGTCGTATAGCTATAATCTTGTGGTTTTTATGGATATGTGATATATGTATTATTCTGAAATAATAGTTGTTTGTTGTTTGTTTTATTGCTGTGCATTCACGAGTACTATGTGTATTAGATTTTGTTTGCCCTTGCATATGGGCTTAAAGTTATCTTGTTGGGACATGTACATTATGTCGTAACCCCGTAGTAGTTTGGTTTACTACATTGTGTTTGAGTTATGATGGTACAAGGTAATGTTGTGTATATAAACAGCATTATCAGTCGTGATGTGATTGGTATGATGTTTAGTCGATAATTGTCGGTCAACATATGATTGTCGTGTTTGGTATTCAACCTTGTTGATCGATGTCATCGTGCTATACAGGTCTTTGCTGAGTGGATCCTTGTAGAACAATCTGGGGCACTGTAAGACACTCAGGGTCAGGATTGTTACACTATACACTGACTGTGAAAGGACTTCCACGTGGTTGCCATAAGCGGAATGAAAATAGTGACCATTCACAAACCCGTTCAAATCAACTTTCGAATACATGGTTAATTAATATCAACACGATGTAAGCATCTCTAATCAAATAAATATAATGCACCTTTCCCTGTTCCGGCAACAATAGTGCCAGACTTGGCATCAAAGATAGGTCATCAGTTTTATTGCAAACGGTCATACATAATGACTAAAATTAACTTCATAGTAATCAATCCATATTTTCTAGATGATAACTCAAAGTTCTATCACATGTCATGAGGAAATATCATATCTCAAATCCCTGAATCTAGTTAGCAAGTTCAACTTGTATTTCTCAATTTCACTATACTCGGCGGAGTCTGTGGTGGACCTGATGACAGGTACTGCTCCAGCTTCGTGTAAAGCACCAACAACATCATCTGCTGCATCAGATAATGAAGCTACAGTATCTTTACAGAGGTAACCCAAACAAAAAAATTCGAATTTGACCAACAAAAGCCAAAATGGACATATTTTTAGTGGAAATCCATTAGAAAATACAAATGAAACTTCGTCGTCTTGGACATATTTCCTGAAAACAATGAATCATTATAACACATTTTCCACAAAGTGAAAAGCTATTGACTATTTTGATAAAAAGTGATAGTATACAATGTATTTTTACCATATTCCTTTATTTCTTTCTTGGAGGTCTTGACATTTCCGTGAAATTCATTACTTAATTTTGAATATTGTGCAACGACTCCCTACTTTTCTCTTGTCTAATCGATGACTGTACCTAGAACTGTCAAATTTTCTAACATATATTTTTCTTTATTTTCTTTTGACGTAAATAATATATTTTCTAAGAATATATATTAGTTGGTAGGGTTGATACAATTGGTAATGAACTTCTACCAAGATAATTATGACACATAACTTTAGTTGTTAAAGGCCCATTAATAATATAATATCATTACTTAAAAATTGTATTTACCCTTAAATCGGTATTTGTAGCAAATAGAATTTTACATATTATTTCCTAAGATGTGTTACATTTAATGAAATATGGTTGCGGTAAAAACTCACATATTTTTTATAGTGTTTCCCTATGTAGACGGTCAACTATTTGTATCTCTATTATGGTTGAAATTTAATATAACTTGACTGTTCAATGACAAACTCAAATTATTACGAATAAAATTAGTATTTGGAGTTTTGAACATAGGAACCACAACTTTAAAAAAAACACAATTTTACTATTAATATGGTACAACTTGTTCAATGGGAAGCGGAACGTACTCAGTATATTCCGCATTTGCAGAGTTTGAGGAGGATAAGATAGTACTCAGTCTTACCCCTATCCAAGGGTAGAGAGGCTGTTTCCAGTTTTTTTGACCCCCGGCAGGAGTTGAACCCATGACCAATTGGTTCATGGATTGGGCACTTACCATTGTGCCAACTCAACCCCTTTACAAATGATATTTTAAAATATATATTTTTAATTATTTTGTTAATTTTGAAGTGTACTACTATTTATGAAATTTGCTGATAACAAAAATCAGCATCCGCATTTGGATGGAGTAGGATAAAAATCAAAGTTGAAGTTTATTTTAACAAAAATCTAGAATGATATAAATCTATATAGGGTGGGTTCAGGTGAGAATGAAATTTAACTTAAGAAAAAAGAATGAATTTCATCATAGATCTTGATAAATGGATGGCCTAGATTTATTCTCACAAAAATTTGATGCATATATATAATGCAATATTTTAATGCATCGATATTTTGATGCATATAATGCATATTTTAATGCATTGCAATTTTGATGCACGAAATGCATATATTTCATGCATAATTAGTACAAACTCATGCATATTCGCAATTCGCAGGATAAAAATCATTCTCATTTGATCCTATATATATATATATATATATATATATAAAACTTAGTAGGTAATACCATGGTACATTAAAAACTCATACCACATACGAATCATATTTTATTGTTGGTACGGTGCTACAATGATATATGAACCATATCGCATTGATGGTATACCAAGTTGGTAGAGATGTTAAACGGGCTCAGGCGTGAAATTGGCCGTTTAACCATCAGCAGGTTAGTAGATATTTCCTGGCCGTTTAAATCCAGTTTTGGCTTAGAATTTAAGCCGAAGGCCGTTAAATTTGGCCGATATATATATATATATATATATATATATATATATATATATATATATATATATATATATATATATATATATATATATATATATATATATATATATATATAGCCCGATATATATATATATATATATATATATATATATATATATATGTATATATATACATATATATTGTTAATTTCAACTTACAGTAATAGTATATTTATATAACATGTATTAATATTATATATGTAATATATATTAATATTATATATAATATATATTATTACTGTATTTGTTAATATAGTGTGTGTATATATATATATATATATATACATAAAAGTGAATTTTGTGTTATATTTATTATAGTATAGTTGTTACTATATATATAAAATATATTATTCGTTTTTTTTATGACTTATAAAAATAAAAATAAATTTTTAAATATTTAGCCGTTTAGCAATTGCTAAATTAAACCCGTTAGCAGTTAGGTTAAAATGATATTTCCTGGCCGTTTAAATCAGGACTTTGAAATTCAGGCCAGCATTAATTAAACCACTGTGCCAAAATTTCGCTTAACATCTCTACAAGTTGGTATGGTAAGTATGCATATTGGTTGGAATGGAATTTAGTACCAAGGCCAACCCTAATTCCACTCACATGAATCTTCTTTAATTAAATAATTTTCACAATCACCCCCTCATTTCTTCATTATCACATTTATTTATCTCACTGGCAAATTTTTAATTGAAATCAACATCCTTAAATATTTGGTTACTTCGATTGATCAGTGTCCGCAGAAGACGTAATATCCCCAAAATTTATCGGGATATTATAACACCATCAATCTCTTACAGGACCCACAAGACTATTTTAAGAGTGTAGAACTTGATATTTTCGCAATTAATTTAAAAGGAAATTCCCACTATTTAAAATATATCACATCCTAAGTATAAATTCATAGATGTTTATCGCGGTTTAATGAATAGAGCAAATAACAATCAACAGTTCATAATATTTTAATATTAACCTCAAAAAAAGAAAGTCAACGTTCAAGCTCGACCGAATCCTCAAGTATGTCATGCACATATTCAACAAATTTACCTGACAAGGCGAATCATGCCAGTACAACCAGAGGTTAAATGACGATAACAAATATCATTCAACTATAACACTTATACAAAAATCCTATAAACACATAAGGGTTGTTTGTGTGCGGCTTAATGCGTTGAATGGGATGATTTCTTTTCGCGCAGCCATATATGAGTGTTTGTTTATGGCTTAATAAATAAGTCAAAAAATAGCACTTGTCCACATTAAGTCATGACTTAATGAAAAACATACTCATCATACCCTCCTCCAGCCCGAATGTAATATCCGTACCTTTTCATTTTTAGCAGTTTCTATTTTTGATGTATGTCTATTTTTATCGACTCGCTTGTAACCGTTTAGACATTTTGAACCTACTTTATTCTTGGAGTTTTTCCATTTGGACGAGTTTCGGAGATGTTTTTACGTAATTCCATTTTATGTTGTGTTTACCATATGTACGTTCGATTCTCGTAAAACTCGTTCGTTTTCATTGTTTCCTTGTTTACATGAGTCCGTATGGTTGAGTTATTCGTGTTGTGACTTTCGGTTTGTTAATACGACGTCGTATCGTGATTTTCGGACACTGCCATTTTTGTAATTTCGTATAAGTTTAGGGAATTTCATCTTCCTTGTCATATTTCGGATTCCCCGGTAGTCGGAATTGTATTTTCTTTTAACACTTAGATTCGTCATCAAGAATACTTCGTAACCATATTTTTGGTTCGATAGCAGGTCCGAGTTTCGGAGTCGTCCGGGACAATTCGGACAGCAGCTTTTTAGACTGCTGTCCAGTAGGGTGTTACGGCCGTAACACCCCATGCATTACGGCCGTAATGTTGGCCTTGTTACGGCCGTAACAGCCTGCTATTTTAAGAACAGCGGGCAGAGGTCAGAAACCTCATTTCACATCTTTTCTTTCGTTTTTCCTCGTCGGGCGATCAGAGAACCTCCAGGGCGATTTCTTCCACTTCTCATCTGTGTATTCTTCATTTTCCATCACCGTGGAGTCGGTCTATCATATCATCATCAACGTAATCATCTCCTTCCGTCCGAATTCAAGGTTTTTTCGTCTAGAACCGTAACTTGTCACTTTTGGGGGGTTTTCCGGGTTTTGCTTGTTAGACTCGAATTGTTCAAGTATGTTGTGATATTCCTTATCGATTGTTGTTATTGGGTGACTCCCAATCCAATTTTGTCGAGTTTAATCCGTGAATTGTCGATTCGGGGAGGTTTTGCGTAAACCCTCGCCCGTATCGATTGATCGTATTGTGTCATAGTTTGTAATCGGGGTTGTGGGCATTTTCCATTCGATTAATGTTATCGTATCGGACTGAGTTATGTTAATCCTTCGTTTAGGAATGGCCGTTTTCCCTCCGGATCATTCGTAGTCGTTGTTCTTTCCCGTTTCGCCAAGATGTCTCAAAGGCAAGTACTTTACATTTGTTTACGCGTTCTAGTATTTGAATTATGGTTTTTCGTGGTTGTATGGATGGATATGTGTATGTTCACCTAGGGACGGTCCGACGGGGCCTCTAGGGATACGTATTGCCGTGAGTGTGCGTATCACGAACTATGGTTAACCGCCCAGGGATGTCCGACGGGGCTCTGCGGGGTACGGTGGCCATGAGTCTCGTACCAACGGTTAACTTTGAATTTGTTTTGTTGGAGAAATGTATTTTGTGCTTGTGCACCGTAAATATTCCAGAATATAAATGATTTCTAAAATGATTTTTGGCGCATATTTTCATTTGATTAGAATGGTAGTTCAAATAGATTGTACTTGCACTAGCAGTTGTCGCTAACCCCTTAAATGGGGGAAATATTTTTATAGTTCAGGTACAGGTCATGGAAGCAAACGAGCATGCGAGCCGTACGAGGATGATGGGCAGGAGTGATTCTGTTCAGTGGTTGTCTATTGATGTCTTGTTTTGGGATTTCTTTATTATGTCATTTGCTTAAGTACTCGAGTACTTCTTTATTGAATTTATTAATGTTGTGTACCCGTTTTGGGGAGTGGTTTTGATGTCAAATTGTATTGTTGAATTTCAACCTTTGGTGTTGAATGTTGTGGATTGTGAAATTGTCGTTTTGTTGATGATGTATGTCTTTGTCGAATGTCATTTCGGTATGTTAGCCTGGTGGATTCCACAGTGTGGGGTCCACGGCGCTGTAATATACCCTGATCATCTTGGGGGTGTTACAGAATATGGTATCAGAGCTTAGGTTTATGGATACCTAGGCTGTCGGTTATTGGGGTCTAGTTGAGTGTCATTTTTGAACAGTATCACTGCTACGCCATCATCTCAGTACGCCGGTGCTCGTAAGTTTCTCCTAACTTGACTCGTTACGTTGTTCTGTTCTATTCCCTTCTTGCTATTTTGTTGCGTTTTGCGTTGAACTGTACTTACCCGTTACTTCTTCAGAATACCTGCTGGTAGAGGACGCGGACGGGGTAGGGGACGTGGCGCAGCCGGTGGGGCGGCCATGTCCGATAACTCGGAAACTGATTCGGTGATGCCTTCCTTGTCGAACAGTATTCCACCCAATTCCGGAGGCCAGCAGGATCAGTCTGCTAGCTCCGGCAATGCTCATGAGAATATCGGGGTGGCTAATATTTTACAGCAAGTAGCGAACCATATGACGCTACTAACTCAGGCCGTCTTAGTCGGCCAAGCTAATGCCAACCCGGTTCCGCCCACTGGATCCGGCAATGATAAGCTACTTCAGGACGTGATTCGAATGCATCCTCCGCAGTTTGATGGTGCTTCCGACCCTTCCGGTTGGGAAAGTTGGTTATTTGAGATGGAGAAAGTATTCGAAACGGCTAACTGCTCTGAGGAGAGGAAGGTACCCATCGCTCAGTACTTCCTCGCCAAGGCGGCGGCAACGTGGTGGTAAGCGGTGAAACCGCGTGACCGGGCAGCCACATGGGTAGAGTTTCGAGAGCTGATAGAGGACGAATTTTGTCCGTGACCAGTTAAAGAGGGGAGGATCCGAGCCTTTTTTGAGGCTAAGCCCCAGGATGTTCCGATTTCGCAGGCAATCAAGGAATACAACCAACAACTTCATTATGTGAGAAACCAAGTCCGCGACGAGTTAGACAAGATCCGCCACTTTGACATGCAGATGAAGCCAAGGATTCGTCACTACATGTCTGGTCTCGGATGTACAACTCTGAGAGATTATCATAACAAGGCAATGACTTATGAGATGTCGTTTTCTGGGACAAAGGCGGCAACCTAGGGAAAGAAACAGAAGACCTCCGGTCGGTTTTCGAGAGACAAATCTGGCGGGTATCCGAAGGCTCAGTCTGGTTCATGAGTCTTCGAGAATCAGTACCCGTCATTTGGGCGACGAAACGGTTCTAAGTCTGCTCCTACCGGTTCCGTTCGTGGTCCTACCTACTTTAATTGTGGTCATCCCGGCCACATGATGAGTGAGTGTGACAGGCCACCGATTCAGTGTCTTGCTTGCGGTCGGATGCGACATCGTGCTAAGTATTGTACGGATGCAGTTCGGGCACCAGTTACTCAGATATCAGCCCCAGCTGCGGAAGAACCGAGCGTGAATCAGGCACCGGCAGTTTCTCAGCCACAATAGAGTTTTGGTAGAGGCCGGGGACGTGGGCAGCCTTCTAGAGGGGGAGCTTCTAGTGCAGGGTCTGTTCTGCCCCGTGTGTATGAGATGAGACGAGATGGAGATCCCGACACGACGATGGCTACAGGTACCGTTCACATCCTTGACCATCCTGTTTTCGTGTTATTCGATTCTGGTGCTACGCATTCCTTCATATCTATGGATTGTGTGCTTCGTCTGCATGTTGATTGCCTAGTTGCGTGTGAACCATTTGTTGTTAAACTACCTAGTGGGGATAGCATCGTGGAGGATCGTGAGATTAGAGATTTTCCTGTGAGTATCCCGAGAAGGGATTGGCCTTCTAATCTGATTGCGGTAGATATTAAGGACGAGGATCTGATTCTTGGTGAGGATTGGATGGACCGTCATGGGGCGATCATGAATTATAGAACGATAATCGTTTCGATGTTAGCCTCTGACGGTACCGAGCATTCTTTTGTGGGGCGTAAGCGCAGTAGCCATAGATTCCTAATCAGCGCTTTGAAAGCAGTGAGACTTCTTCGAGGAGGTTGCACGGGTTATTGGTGTTATGATTTAAGGTCGGAAGAAGGGGGAGTCGAGCTCTCGTCTATTCCAGTAGTGTGTGAGTATCCTGACGTCTTTCCATATGAGTTGTCGGGTTTTCCGCCAGACCGAGAGGTTGAGTTTACTGTGGATTTAGAGTCGGGTGCAGCACCGATTTCTAAGACGCTATACCGTATGGCGCCTACCGAGATGCTTGAGTTGAAGAAACAGTTGGGAGAGTTGCTAGACATGGGGTATATTCGATCGAGCGCTTCGCCTTGGGGTGCACCGGTCCTGTTTGTAAAGAAGAAGGATGGGTCACTTCGTCTGTGTATCGACTATGAGTTGAACAAAGTGACTATCAAAAACAAGTATCCGCTCCCGAAGATTGATGACTTGTTTGACCAATTGCAAGGGCCAACTGTATTTTCGAAGATTGATTTTAGATCGGGGTATTATCAGCTCTAAGTGAAGGATTCCGACGTTCTGATGACGGCCTTTCGGACGAGATACGGCCACTATGAGTTTATGGTTATGCCTTTCGGGCTAACCAACGCCCCAGCCGTGTCATGCAGCTTATGAACAAAGCCTTTATCGAATACCTCGATAAGTGTGTGGTTGTTTTTATCAACGATATCCTAATTTACTCGAGGAGCGAGGAGGAGCATGCACGTCATTTGCATATTGTGTTGGGAATCTTGAGAACTCAACATCTTTTTACGAAGTTCTCAAAGTGTGAGTTTTGGTTGCGGGAGGTTATGTTTCTCGGCCACGTGATCTCGGCGGAGGGTGTTCGTGTGGACCCACATAAGATAGAGGCAGTGTTGGATTAGGCGCCGCCCAAAAACGTGAAGTAGGTCCGTAGTTTTCTGGGTTTGGCCGGGTATTATCGCAGATTTGTCAAGGGGTTCTCTAAGCTCGCTCGACCGCTGACTCAGTTGTTACAGAAGTCAGAGAAGTTTGTGTGGACCGATGTGAGACAGAAGAGTTTCGAGGAATTGAAGAAGCAGTTGATGACCGCCACCGTTTTGTCTTTACCGAGTGGTAATGAGGGTTTCTCAGTTTTTAGTGATGCTTCGGGCCAAGGGCTCGAACGTGTACTCATGCAGCACGGGAAGACAATTGCCTATGCTTCCCGTCAGTTGAAACCGTACGAGTTGAATTACCCTACCCACGATCTTGAGTTGGACGCAGTTGTGTTTGCATTGAAGATCTGGCGTCACTACTTGTATGGCTCGTCGTGTCGGATTTTCACCAATCACAAGAGTCTGAAGTACATTTTCACGCAGAAAGAGCTAAACATGAAACGGCGGAGATGGTTGGAGTTGATTAAGGATTACGACCTCGAGATCCTTTACCATCCGGGCAAGGCATATATGGTGGCAGATGCCTTGAGCCGGAAATCGGTATCGCTTCGGGCGCTTGAGTTACTTACGGCCCAACCAGGACTCCGGCGAGAGTAGCATTGAGATAGTACTACTAGAGAGTTCCGGGCAGTTGCGTACTCTTGAGATTTCTTCGTCTATAGTCGACGACATTAAATCGGGACAATTGGAAGACCCGATGTTTATTCAGCTTCGAGAGAATGTAGGGAAAGGGAAAGCCCCGGGATTCGTGATACATAAGGATGGTGTGTTGAGATTCTGAGGTCGACTTTGTGTTCCAAACGACTTGGAATTGAGGCAGAGTATCATGCGAGAGGCTCACGCGTCACCTTACTCGGTCCATCCGGGATCGAGTAAAATGTATAAAGATTTGAGGAAGAATTTCTGGTGGAATGACATGAAGAATGAGGTGGTTGAGTTTGTGACTAAGTGTTTGACTTATCAACAAGTCAAAATCGAGCATCAGTGGCCAGCCGGATTGTTGAAACCACTCCCCATTCCGGAATGGAAATGGGAAGATATCTCGATGGATTTTGTCACAAATGTACCGAGGATGAAGACCGGAATGAATATGGTGTGGGTGGTCGAAGACCGATTGACTAAGTCGGCATATTTTCTGGGCATCAAGGATACTTGGGGTCCAGAAAAATTGGCTCGTATTTTTATCGCGCAGATAGTGAGACTTCATGGTACGCCGAAGACTATTATTTCGGACAGAGATGGACGGTTTGTATCGCATTTATGGCAAGCAGTACATAAGGCATTGGGGACACGTTTGCATTTGAGTACATCTTTCCACCCTCAGACCAACGGACAGTCCGAGCGTACCATTCAGACGTTCGAGGATTTGTTGCGCGCGTGTGCATTAGACTGGAGTAGTGACTGGGAGGAGCATCTGGCCTTTATCGAGTTTACGTATAATAATAGCTGGCACGCGTCGATTAAGATGGCACCGTATGAGGCGCTTTATGGCCGACGTTGCCGATTACCGATATGTTGGGATGAGCCGTCCGATCTAGTTGGCACCGAGCCGGATCTTGTATTAGAGACGAAGGAGAAAGTTGAGTTGATTAGAAATAGAATGTTAGCATCTCAGAGTCGACAAAAGTCTTATGCGGATGTTAGGCGTCGACCTTTGGAGTTTGAGGTGGGAGATCATGTTCTGTTGAGAGTGTCTCCGTCGAAGCGAGTTTTCCGTTTTGGGAAAAAAGGGAAGCTCAGCCCGAGGTATATTGGACCTTTCGAGATATTTGAGAGAGTTGGCGAGTTGGCATACCGTTTGGCCTTACCTCCGTTGTTGAGTCATGTGCATGGTGTATTTCACATCTCTCAGCTGAGGAAGTATGTTCCGGACCCGTCCCATGTTATTGATTTCGGGGACGTGCAGATCGAGAAGGACGTCACGTTCGAGGAGAGGCCCGTTAAAATTTTGGAGCGTCGAGACAAACAATTAAGGCACAAAACCATTCCTTTGGTTAAAGTGCATTGGTCGAGGCACGAGTAGAAGAGGCAATGTGGGAGTTCGAGGAGGATATGCGTTCGAGGCACCCCGAGCTTTTTTATTCTTAAGTTTCGGGACGAAAGTTCTTTTTAGAGGGGGAGAATGTAATATTCGTACCTTTCCATTTTTAGCAGTTTCATTTTTGGTGTATGTCTATTTTTATCGACTCGCTTGTAACCGTTTCGACATTTTGAACCTACTTTATTCTTGGAGTTTTTCCATTTGGACGAGTTTCGGAGATATTTTTACGTAATTCCATTTTATGTTGTGTTTACCGTATGTACGTTCGATTCTCGTAAAACTCGTTCGTTTTCGTTGTTTCCTTGTTTACACGAGTCCGTATGGTTGAGTTATTCGTGTTTTGACTTTCGGTATGTTAATCCGACGTCGTATCGTGATTTTCGGACACTTGGGCCATTTTTGTAATTTCCTATAAGTTTAGGGAATTTCATCTTCCTTGTCGTATTTCGGATTCCCCGGTAGTCATAATTGTATTTTCTTTTAACGCTTAGATTCGTCATCGAGAATACTTCGTAACCATATTTTTGGTTCGATAGCAGGTCCGAGTTTCGGAGTCGTTAGACGATTCGGAATGACTTCTTAGGCTGCATCGGTAGGGTGTTACGGCCGTAACACCCCATGCATTATGGCCGTAATGTTGGCCTTGTTACTGTAACACCCCCAAGACGTTCAGGGCATATTACAGCGCCGTGGACTCCACACTATGGAATCCACCATGCTAACGTACCAACAAGACATTTGACAACGACAAACGATCATCAATAATACGACAATTCAAATAAGATTACAATCCGACAATAAAATCCAACATCAATCCATTTCCCAAAACAGGAACACAACATTAACAGTTTTGAAATAAGAAGTACTCGAGTACTTAATCCAATTTTATAACACAAAGATCCCAAAACAAGACATCAAAAGTAATAGACCGAACTGAATACCAACAAATGACCACTGATCAGTATCACGCTCGCCCATCATCCTCATACGGCTCAAGTGCTCGCTTGTCCCCACGATCGATACCTGAAATACAAAAAAGTATTTCCCCCATTTAAGGGGTTAGCGACAACTGCTAGTGCAAGTACAATCCATTTGAACTACATTCTAATCAGATGAATATATGCGCCAAAAAGTCAATTTAGAAAACATTTTATATTCCGGAATATTTATGATGTACAATCACAAAACACATTATCTCCAACAAATCACAATTCAAAGTTAACCGTTGGTACTAGACTCACGGCCACCGTACCCCGCAGAGCCCCGTCGGACATCCCTGGGTGGCTAACCACAGTTCGCGATACGCACACTCACGACAATACGTATCCCTAGAGGCCCCGTCGGACCGTCCCTAGGTGAACATACACATAACCATCCACAACAACCACGATACAGCCATAATTCAAATACTAGAACATGTAAACAAATGTAAAGTACTTGCCTTTGAGACATTCTTGAAGAAACGGAGTTGAAGCACGACTACGAATGGTCCGGGTGGAAAACGACGGTTCCTAAACGAAGGACCAATACAGTTCAGTCTCCACGGACAACAATACTCTAATGGAATACACCCATAACCCCGATTACATGATACGGTAATGAACGATCAATCGATACGGGTGAGGGTTTACACAAAATCTCCCCGTATCGATAATTCGCGGATTAAAAACAAGAAAGTTGGTTTAAGAATCACTCACTAATCACAATCGGTAAAGAATATCGTAATATAGATGAACAATTCGGAACTAAACCCTAGAATCCCGAAAATCCCCCAAATCCGTCAAAATTAGGGTTCCTGAGGAATTACCTTTAATTCGGCTGATGAAGGGTGATTAAGCTGATTATGATATGATGGCTCGATTCTACCGTGATGGAATTTGAAGAGAACTCCGAATAGAACCGGTGGAAATCGCCTCTGAGGTCGCACGTCGAAGAAACGAAGAGAAAAGAATAAAAATGTTGTTCTGAAACTGTCCGCTGGTTTATATATTCAGTGGAGTTAGCGCACGCTAATCGTCATATGTAGCGCGCGCTAACGGGGCCGTGACAGGTCCAGTGGATACTGCCACCATTCGCTAGCGTACGCTAACTGCACTTCGGTAGCGCACGCAAGGTAACAGGGGTAGCGTGCGCTACCTACACAGCAGTTCAGCACTGCTGATGTCACATCAGCAGTAAGCTGTTGTCGAGGGTATAAAACATAAAACGCATGACGAAACCAGAATCCAGGAACATATACGGGAAGCATACAAGACGACGGAGCTGAGCGCTGAAAGAAAATGCGATTCCGACCACAGGAGGGTTCGTAATGCGACAACGAAAAAATAAGATTCCCTAAACTATTAGGAATTACAAAAATAGCCCAAGTGCCCGAAAATCACGAAACGACGTCGGATTTACAAACCGAAAGTCTCCACATGACCAACTCAACCATACGAACTTGTACAAACCAAGAAACAACGAAAACGAATGAGTTTTACAAGAATCGAACGTTCATACGGCAAAACATGCCATAAAACGAAATTACGTGAAAACATCATCAAAACTCATCCAAATGGAAAAACTCCAAGAACAAAATAGATTCAAAATGTCGAAACGGTTACAAGCGAGTCGATAAAAATAGACATACACCAAAAATGGAAACTGCTAAAAATGGAAAAATTACGGATATTACATTCTCCCCCTCTAAAATAAAGTTTCGTCCCGAAACTTAATAATCAAAAAGCTCGGGGTATCTCGAACGCATATCCTCCTCTAGCTCCCACGTCGCTTCTTCTACTCCTTGCCTCGACCATTGCACATTAACCAAAGGAATGGTTTTGTGCCTTAACTGCTTGTCACGACGCTCTAAAATTCTGACGGGCCTCTCTTCAAACGTAATATCCTTCTCGATCTCCACGTCCCCAAAGTCAATAATGTGGGACGGGTCCGGTACGTACTTCCTCAACTGGGAAACGTGAAATACGCTATGAACATGACTCAGCGACGGAGGTAACGCCAAACGGTACGCTACCTCACCGACTCTCTCCAATACCTCGAAAGGTCCAATATATCTCGGGCTGAGTTTCCCCTTCTTCCCAAAACGGAAAACTCCTTTTTTCGGAGACACTCTCAACAGAACATGATCTCCCATTTCAAACTCCAAAGGTCTACGCCTAACATCCGCATAAGACTTTTGTCGACTCTGAGCAGCCAACATCCTCTTTCTAATCAATTCAACTTTCTCCCTCGTCTCCAACACAAGGTCCGGCTCGGTGCCAACCAAATCGCTCATCCCAACATATCGGTGATCGGCAACGTCGGCCATAAAGTGCCTCATACGGTACCATCTTAATCGATGCGTGCCAGCTATTATTATAAGTAAACTCAATTAAATCCAGATGATCCTCCCAGTCACTACTCCAATCTAACGCACACGCGCGCAACAAATCCTCGAACGTCTGAATGGTACGTTCGGACTGCCCATCGGTCTGGGGATGGAAAGAAGTGCTCAGACGTAATCGTGTCCCCAATGCCTTATGTACCGCCTGCCAAAAATGCGATACAAATCGGCCATCTCTATCCGAAATAATGGTCTTCGGCGTACCATGAAGTCTCACTATCTGTGCGATAAAGACACGAGCCAACTTTTCTGGACCCCAAGTATCCTTCATGCCCAAAAAATGTGCCGACTTAGTTAGTCGGTCTACAATCACCCACACCATATTCATACCAGTCTTCGTCCTCGGCAAACTCGTGACAAAATCCATAGAGATGTCCTCCCACTTCCATTCCGGAACGGGAAGTGGTTTCAATAATCCGGCTGGCCGCTGATGCTCAATCTTGACTTGCTGACAAGTCAAACACTTAGCCACAAACTGAACTACCTCCTTCTTCATATCGTTCCACCAGAAATTTTTCCTCAGATCTTTATACATTTTACTCGAGCCCGGATGGACTGAGTAAGGTGATGCATAAGCCTCTCGCATGATACTCTGTCTCAATTCCGAGTCGTTCGGAACGCACAACCGACCTCGGAATCTCAACACTCCATCCTCATGAATAACGAATCCCGGGGCTTTCCCCTTCCCAACACTCTCTCGAAGCTGAATAAACATCGGGTCCTCCAACTGTCCCGATTTTATGTCGTCGACCAGAGATGAAGAAATCTCAAGAGTACGCAACTGCCCGGAACTCTCTGGCAGTACAATCTCAATGCTCAACCTCATAAACTCTCGTTGAAGTCCCGACTGGGCCGTAAGCAACTCAAGCGCTCGAAGCGATACCGATTTCCGGCTCAAAGCATCTGCTACCACATTAGCCTTGCCCGGATGATAAAGGATCTCGAGATCGTAATCCTTAATTAATTCCAACCATCTCCTCTGCCTCATATTAAGCTCTTTCTGGGTGAAAATGTACTTTAGGCTCTTGTGATCGGTAAAAATCTGACACGGCGAGCCATACAAGTAATGACGCCAGATCTTCAACGCAAATATGACTGCGGCCAACTCAAGATCGTGCGTAGGGTAATTCAATTCATACGGTTTCAACTGACGGGAAGCATAGGCAATCGTCCTCCTGTGCTGCATAAGTACGCATCCGAGCCCTTGGCCCGAAGCATCACTATAAACTGAGAAACCATCATTGCCACTCGGTAAAGCCAAAACGGGAGCGGTCGTCAACCGCTTCTTCAACTCCTCAAAACTATTCTGCCTCTCATCGGTCCACACAAACTTCTCTGACTTCTGTAACAACTGAGTCAGCGGTCGAGCGAGCTTAGAGAACCCCTCGACGAATCTGCGGTAATACCCGGCTAATCCCAGAAAACTGCGGACCTCTTTCACGTTCTTGGGCGGCGCCCAATCCAACACTGCCTCTACCTTATGTGGGTCCACACGAACACCCTCGGCCGAGATCACATGACCGAGAAACATAACCTCCCGTAACCAAAACTTTCACTTTGAGAACTTCGCAAAAAGATGCTGAGTTCTCAAAATGTCTAACACAATATGTAAATGACGGGCATGCTCCTCCTCGCTCCTCGAGTAAATCAGAATATCGTCGATAAAGACGACTACACATTTATCGAGGTACTCGATAAAGACTTTGTTCATGAGCTGCATGAACACGGCTGGGGCGTTGGTTAGCCCAAAAGGCATAACCACAAACTCGTAGTGTCCGTATCTAGTCCGAAAGGCCGTCTTCGGAATATCGGTATCCTTCACTCGGAGCTGATAATACCCCGATCTCAAATCAATCTTCGAAAACACGGTTGCCCCTTGCAACTGATCAAACAAGTCATCAATCCTCGGGAGCGGATACTTGTTTTTGATGGTCACTTTGTTCAACTCTCGGCAGTCGATACACAAACGAAGTGACCCATCCTTCTTCTTCACAAACAGGACCGGTGCGCCCCAAGGTGAAGCACTCGGTCGAATATACCCCATGTCTAGCAACTCTCCCAACTGTCTCTTCAACTCAAGCATCTCGGCAGGCGCCATACGGTATGGCGTCTTAGAAATCGGTGCTGCACCCGGCTCTAAATCGACGGTAAACTCAACTTCTCGATCCGGCGGCAAACCCGGCAACTCGTCTGGAAAAACATCAGGATACTCACACACTACCGGAATAGACGAGAGCTCGACTCCCCCTTCTTCCGATCTCAAAGCGTAACACCAATAGCCCGTGCAACCCTCTCGAAGGAGTCTCACCGCCCTCAAGGCGCTGATCAGTAATCTCTGGCTACTCCGCTTACGCCCCACAAAAGAATGCTCAGTACCATCAGAGGCTAACATCGAAACAGTCCTCGTTCTATAATTCATGATCGCCCCATGACGGTCCAGCCAATCCTCACCTAGAATCAAATCCTCATCTCTAATATCCACCGCAATCAGATTAGAAGGCCAAACCCTCCCCGCGATACTTACTGGAAAATCCCTAATCTCACGATCCCCCACGATGCTATCCCCGCTAGGAAGTTTAACAACAAAAGGCTCACAAGCAACAAGGCAATCAACATGCATTTACGCACACAATCCATAGATATAAAAGAATGCGTAGCACGAATCGAACAATACTAAACAGGATGATCAAGGATGTGGACGGTACTGTAGCCACCGTCGCGTCGGGATCTCGGCTCGCCTCATCTCATACACACGGGGCGGAATGCACCCGCACTAGAAGCTACCCTCTAGAAGGTGACCACGACCTCGACCTCTACCAAAACTCTGCTGCGGCCGAGGAACTGCTTGCTCGATTCATACTCGGCTCTCCACTGGGCTGATATTTGAGTAACTGAAGCCCGAGCTGCATCCGTACAAAACTTAGCACGATGACCCATACGACCACAAGCAAGACACTGAATCGGAGGCCTATCACACTCACTCATCATGTGGCCCGAACGACTGCAGTTGAAGCACGTAGGACCACGAACGGAACCAGCAGGAGCAGACCTAGAACCGTTTCCTCGACCAAATGATGGCGACTGACTCCCGAAGACTCGCGAACCAGACTGAGCCTTCGGATACCCTCCTGACTTGCCTCCCGAAAACTGACCGGAGGTCTTCTGCTTCTTTCCTTCAGTTGTCGTCTCTGTTGCAGAAAACGACATCTCATAAGCCATCGCTTTATTCTAATATTCTTTCAAAGTCGTGCACCCCAGACCAGACATGTAGTGGCGCACCCTCGGTTTCATCCGCATATCAAAGTGGCGGATCTTATCAAGCTCATCGCGGACTTGGTTTCTCACATAATGCAACTGTTGATTGTAGTCTTTGATAGCTTGAGATATAGGAACATCTTGGGGTTTAGCCTCAAAGAAGGCTCGGATCCTCCCCTCTTTCACTGGCCAAGGGCAGAATTCGTCTTCCATCAGATCCCGAAACTCTGCCCACGTAGCTGCTCGGTCACGCGGTTTCACCGCTTGCCACCACGTTCTCGCCTCCTTGGCGAGGAAGTCTCGAGCAATGGGTACTTTCCTCTCCTCGGAACAATTAGCACCTCAAACACTTTCTCCATCTCGAATAGCCAATTCTCCCAACCGGAAGGTGGAAGCACCATCAAGCTGCGGAGGACGCATACGAATCACGTCCCGAAGTAGCTTATCATTACGGATCCATTGGCGGAACCGGGTTGGCATTAGCTTGGCCGACTAGAATCGCTGCGTCGATGGCGTCATCAGTTCGCTACTCCGCAAAATGATGGCCACCCAAACATTCTCATGTGCATAACCGGATCTAGCAGACTGGTCCTGCAGACCTCCGGAACTAGGGGGAACACTGTTCGACAAGGAAGGCATCGCCGAATCAGTTCCCGAATGATCGGACATGGCCGCCCCACCGGCTGCGCCACGTCCCCTACCGCGTCCGCGACCGCGTCCGCGTCCTCTACCAGCAGGAATTCTGAAGAAGCAACGGGTAAGTACAATTCAAACGCAAAACGCAACAAGATACTAAGACAGGAATAGAACATAACGATGAAATGAGTCAAGTTAGGAAAACTTACGAGCACCGGCGTACTGAGATGATGGCATAGCAGTGATACTGTCCCAAAAACGACACTTAACTAGACCCAAATAACCGACAGCCTAGGTATCCATAAACCTAAGCTCTGATACCATATTCTGTAACACCCCCAAGACGTTCAGGGCATATTACAGCGCCGTGGACTCCACACTATGGAATCCACCAGGCTAACGTACCAACAAGACATTTGACAACGACAAACGATCATCAATAATACGACAATTCAAATAAGATTACAATCCGACAATAAAATCCAACATCAATCCATTTCCCAAAACAGGAACACAACATTAACAGTTTTGAAATAAGAAGTACTCGAGTACTTAATCCAATTTTATAACACAAAGGTCCCAAAACAAGACATCAAAAGTAATAGACCGAACTGAATACCAACAAATGACCACTGATCAGTATCACGCTCGCCCATCATCCTCATACGGATCAAGTGCTCGCTTGTCCCCACGATCGATACCTAAAATACAAAAAAGTATTTCCCCCATTTAAGGGGTTAGCGACAACTGCTAGTGCAAGTACAATCCATTTGAACTACATTCTAATCAGATGAATATATGCGCCAAAAAGTCAATTTAGAAAACATTTTATATTCCGGAATATTTATGATGTACAATCACAAAACACATTATCTCCAACAAATCACAATTCAAAGTTAACCGTTGGTACGAGACTCACGGCCACCGTACCCCGCAGAGCCCCGTCGGACATCCCTGGGTGGCTAACCACAGTTCGCGATACGCACACTCACGGCAATACATATCCCTAGAGGCCTCGTCGGACCGTCCCTAGGTGAACATACACATAACCATCCACAACAACCACGATACAGCCATAATTCAAATACTAGAACATGTAAACAAATGTAAAGTACTTGCCTTTGAGACATTCTTAAAGAAATGGAGTTGAAGCACGACTACGAATGGTCCGGGTGGAAAACGATGGTTCCTAAACGAAGGACCAATACAGTTCAGTCTCCACGGACAACAATACTCTAATGGAATACACCCATAACCCCGATTACATGATACGGTAATGAACGATCAATCGATACGGGCGAGGGTTTACACAAAATTTCCCCGTATCGATAATTCGCGGATTAAAAACAAGAAAGTTGGTTTAAGAATCACTCACTAATCACAATCGGTAAATAATATCGTAATATAGATGAACAATTCGGAACTAAACCCTAGAATCCCGAAAATCCCCCAAATCCGTCAAAATTAGGGTTCCTGAGGAATTACCTTTAATTCGGCTGATGAAGGGTGATTAAGCTGATTATGATATGATGGCTCGATTCTACCGTGATGCAATTTGAAGAGAACTCCGAATAGAACTGGTGGAAATCGCCTCTGAGGTCGCACGTCGAAGAAACGAAGAGAAAAGAATAAAAATGTTGTTCTGAAACTGTCCGCTGGTTTATATATTCAGTGGAGTTAGCGCACGCTAATCGTCATATGTAGCGCGCGCTAACGGGGCCGTGACAGGTCCAGTGGCTACTGCCACCATTCGCTAGCATACGCTAACAATAGGGAGTTAGCGTACGCTAACTGCACTTAGGTAGCGCACGCAAGGTAACAGGGGTAGCGTGCGCTACCTACACGATTCAAAGATCGCCGATGTCATATCGGCCAGAAGTCATTGCCGAGGGTATAAAACATAAAACGCACGACGAAACCAGAATCCAGGAACATAGACGCGAAGCATACAAGACGACGGAGCTGAGCGCTGAAAGAAAATGCGATTCCGACCACCGGAGGATTCGTAATGCGACAACGAAAAAATAAGATTCCCTAAACTATTAGGAATTACAAAAATAGCCCAAGTGCCCGAAAATCACGAAACGACGTCGGATTTACAAACCGAAAGTCTCCACATGACCAACTCAACTATACGAACTTGTACAAACCAAGAAACAACGAAAACGAATGAGTTTTACAAGAATCGAACGTTCATACGGCAAAACATGCCATAAAACGAAATTACGTGAAAACATCATCAAAACTCATCCAAATGGAAAAACTCCAAGAACAAAATATATTCAAAATGTCGAAACGGTTACAAGCGAGTCGATAAAAATAGACATACACCAAAAATGGAAACTGCTAAAAATGGAAAAATTACGGATATTACAGTTACGGCCGTAAGTTGCTTTATTACAGTCATGTACTTTATTTTAAGAACAGCGGGCAGAGGTCAGAAACCTCATTTCACATCTTTTCTTTCGTTTTTTCTCGTCGGGCGATCAGAGAACCTCCAGGGCGATTTCTTCCACTTCTCATTCGTGTATTCTTCATTTTCCATCACCGTAGAGTCGGTCTATCGTATCATCATCAACGTAATCATCTCCCTCCGTCCGAATTCAAGGTATTTTCGTCTAAAATCCTAATTTGTCAATTTTGGGGGGGTTTTCGGGTTTTGCTTGTTAGACTCGAATTGTTCAAGTATGTTGTGATATTCCTTATCGATTGTTATTATTGGGTGACTCCCAATCCGATTTTGTCGAGTTTAATCCGTGAATTGTCGATTCGGGGAGGTTTTACGTAAACCCTCGCATGTATCGATTGATCGTATTGTGTCATAGTTTGTAATCGGGGTTGTGGGCGTTTTACATTCGATTAATGTTATCGTATCGGATTGAGTTATGTTAATCCTTCATTTAGGAACGGCCGTTTTCCCTCCGGATCATTCGTAGTCGTTGTTCTTTCCCGTTTCGCCAAGATGTCTCAAAGGCAAGTACTTTACATTTGTTTACGTGTTCTAGTATTTGAATTATGACTTTTCGTGGTTGTATGGATGGATATGTGTATGTTCATCTAGGGACGGTCCGACGGGCCTCTAGGGATACGTATTGCCGTGAGTGTGCGTATCATGAACTATGGTTAACCACCCAGGGATGTCCGACGGGGCTCTGCGGGGTACGGTGGCCGTGAGTCTCGTACCAACGGTTAACTTTGAATTGTTTTGTTGGAGAAATGTGTTTTGTGTTTGTGCACCATAAATATTCCGGAATATAAATGCTTTCTAAAATGATTTTTGGCGCATATTTTCATCTAATTAGAATGGTAGTTCAAATAGATTGTACTTGCACTAGCAATTGTCGCTAACCCCTTAAATGGGGGAAATACTTTTGTAGTTCAGGTACAGGTCATGGAAGCAAACGAGCATGCGAGCCGTACGAGGATGATGGGCAGGCGTGATTCTGTTCAGTGGTTGTATATTGGTGTCTTGTTTTGGGATTTCTTTATTATGCATTTGCTTAAGTACTCGAGTACTTCTTTATTGAATTTATTAATGTTGTGTACCCCTTTTGGGGAGTGGTTTTGATGTCAAATTGTATTGTTGAATTTCAACCTTTGGTGTTGAATGTTGTGGATTGTGAAATTGTCGTTTTGTTGATGATGTATGTCTTTGTCGAATGTTATTTCGGTATGTTAGCCTGGTGGATTCCACAGTGTGGGGTCCACGGCGCTGTAATATGCTCTAATCATCTTGGGGGTGTTACACCGACCCCCCCTTCCTCTCTCTTATGGAAATATATTAATAATAATATTGTCTACCAAACATCTCCATGCAAGTCTCAATGAAAAACCAAACAAACATCACCATAGTCATGCTCAAATCGCAATTAATTCCGGCCAAATAATAATCACAAACTCCCGAGATACATACTATCAGAGAAAGTACCGTACCGGGTACAGACTGCCGATAAAATTCAATACCTGGATACATAATGCTGGTAATCACAGAACACCACACTGGGATATATAGGGCTGAGCAAAACCGAAATCGGAAACCGAAAATTCGACAAAAACCGATGAAACCGAAATCGGAAAACCGAAAGCAAAGAGAACCCATCGGTCTTGCGTTCATATTTTAGAAACCGAATTTTTCGGTTTCGGTTTTGGTTTCGGTTTGTACTTTAGAAACCGCACCGTGAAACCGAAACCGACCCATTCTTACGAAACCGACCCAGGAACCGAGCCAAACCCAGAAGCCGGCCCATAATATATTTATATATCTGATTATTTAATATTTAATATTCATTTTAAAAAATAAAAAAACTAAAATATGGAACCTAACCCTGATTATTTTATATTAAATATATATTTAATATATATTTTAATATATACATTTGTTGAAAAATAGGTTAAAATCCAAAACCCACGAGTTTAAACCCAAAATTCATGAACGTATGGGTTGAACCCGAGAAACCAAAACCAAAACCGACCAGAAATTGAGAAACCGAAACCAACCCGAAGTGTAAAACCACATAAGAGTAAGTTAGTCTCATATTATCCAATTATCATAATTCAATCAAGTAGGGAACTTTCTTGAATCTGATAAATGCTAAATTTCGATCCGATGATAGTGCATCAGGTTGACGGCTCCAAAAGTACGATCACAAATCATGCTCTAAAACACAATTAATTAATCAAATCTACCCGTCAAAATCCAAAATTTCTTACTAAGATCCATTAACATGGCCCAACTGATTTAATTGAGCTCATATAGAGTACTTCAAAATAATTCATTTGGCCGAATGTTCAGGGTTATTACAGCGTCTTAAACTCTTTATATGAGGATTTGCGTGGTTAATAAGTAAAACAAACACACTATTTAAATACCAACATTAGAATAATTATGACAGACCCGGTTTAATTAACACTAGAGTAGTTATTGGCACGAATTGCTTGTTTCTTTTGCCGTTTGACTTCTTTCCTGAAGGAAACCAAGAAATATAGAAAAAACGACAACACGCCAAAAAAATGAAGTTTTTCAATAGACTATTATGCAGAGATCGACCAAAATTACCCGGAAATGAAGTTTGAACAAGTCACACCTGGTTAAGGAATCCGGTGGTCGAACCGGGTGATCAAGTACAATACTAGTTATGCAATGTATCTGTATTTTTATTTAGCATATTACAGAATTTATTAAGCGCATGAATGAATAAAATATTAGATAGATTTTCTTTTCTTTAGAATGTCAAACTCACACACACTCTAATCTACTCTTAAATTACTCATAATTCCACCTATGTCCCGAACGGGACTTGAACCCTCGACCTCAAGGAGGGAGGGCATGCACCTGTGCGGCTGGACCATAAGGCCATTGGCAAATATTAGATAGGTGGTAGATATAAACTGCACAAGGTAATTCTCATCATTTTAATGGCAAAAAATAATGTGTAATAAGACGTCGGTGTTCAAAAACTTTGCTAGGTCTACTCAGGGCGGAAATTACAGTTTGGCCCCTGAAATAAAAATTATTAGACGGCAGACGTTCTCTAGTATTCTTTCGCCTTTTGCCTTAATTCGTTGAGCTCTTTCTCAATACCAGGATCTTGAAACTTAAGGCTGCTAACTGTTGTTCTCCCTGCTGGAAATTCCACCTTTTGCAGGGAAAAAAAAAGGAGGATTGTGATAACCGGAAAACTGGTGACCAATGTAAATTGGTTAAATGGAGGTGTTACAACGATCAAATTACAAAAACAGCCCATTTGTATCTTAAAACTACAAATTACCCCCTTGAGGTTTCTGTTTATCAACAAACACCCCTTTCGAGGGCGAAACTTGTAAGGGAAACAAATGTCTATAGCGTAAATGTAACTTTGAACATAAAAATGAATGTTTGCAATTAGATTAAACCTAATGTGGGTCTTTTTTTTTTAAATTAACCTTAGAAATTCGAATAGGCTACCTTGGTGCTTCGGGAGAATTCTTTCTTCAACTTGGCAAGATCATCATCTACTGAAGAAGTCTCTAGTAAAGCAAACTGCAAAATCAGAAACTTTGAAATGTAACACACAGCTTTTTCAGATTTAAGTTTCTCCATAGTGTTGGAAATTTATGCTCAGTATTGATATGATTCCATCTTTCAGAATAATGGCTGCTGTTAATACAAAAAATTGAGGAAACTGCTAAAGTAATTCCATATAAGTAGGGCATTTATACGGCCACGGGCAGTTTATCTTTTATCATTGGATTTTAATCGGACATAATAAAATTTATTGATGGACCGTTCTTTGCACAATAGTGATAAAATCGCATTAAATATGCTATAAGGTTAGAATTTTGATAAACTGGATTAGGTGATAAGGTGATAGATCGTCCTCTGCACAAAGGTGATTGCAGTGCATTAGTCTACAATCACTACAAATCCCTTGAGTAATTTTTTTTCGAAATAATCTGTAAACGTTTGACCTTTTATTTCGCAACATGGCAATAGAAGGTAAAATTATGCATGTTTTAAGGTACGCCTGATGTCAGGGCGATTAGGCAAACTGACCGTAGAAAAATCTATATATTTTATTATAAAATCTAAGCTCCAAAACAACTACTTATAAGTAACTAACGAAGAAAGGTACCTTTCCTTCAAGTTCATCAACTGACAGCTGATTAAGAGCTTCTGCCTGAGATTCCATCGCCATAACTGTTTTTACATACATTTGAACGAACTCTTTGGACATGTTACATGAATCATGAGCAAAAAGCAAACAAATAATAATAATCATATTCCAAAAACTCGTCCGGGAAAGAAATTGTTGATCATTTCGTTTCAAAAGTTGCTTTCAACAAATATGAATCTAACTGCTAAATGAGTTTGATGTGAGTTGTCACGAGTGAGGATAGGATACGGTTCGATGTTTCTTTCTTGTTCTTAGTCTTTTTTCTTTCCGATTTTTTTTTTATCAATAAGTAAACACAATGAGATGAGGTGGTTATGTTGAATCATTAAATTAGCTAGGGATATGAGACGGACATAGTACTCCAAACTTCCCATAAACACATACCTATATAATATAATATATATATATATATAATATTTTATCAAATTAGTAGATTGTTTTGAAAGTATAAATGGATCAGTTTACCTTTTTCCTCCATCTTTTCAAACGCGGACAGAGCACTGCTTGTATTTAAATTTCCCAACATTTCAGTCACTTTCTTAGCAGTCCTAAGGAAAATGTAGTCAGTTATCTATCAGAGTAACTTAGACAATGGGAATCGGCCAAAAAAAACAGAAGGGTAACAAAGGCAGGAACAAACGTCGCAGATTGCGCTCGGCCTGTTAGAGTGTCCTTTTTAGACCTAGCTTCCTGTATTTTGCTTTCCAATAGCTGTCAAATAAAACAGTCAGACAGTAAGATAGGTCTAATGCTAGTAAGTGTGGCAGCTCATTTTTCACACCATAATGAATTACATTGAGAAGAGAAATTGTTCTATGATTTATTTTCCTGCAAGATATGCATGTGCGTCTGCTTACGTACATTTATCTCTTAATTCCAAAAACCAGAGAAAACGAATAATATAACATCAAGAACATTTTAACAACCCACCTTCGTATTGGAGACAAGGTTATCGACTACACTTTTCTGCTGAACAAGTTGTGCCTTCAATGAATTTGCATTATCCTGTAAAGTTTTGTAACAAGGTGAAACAAGAATGAACATCAATATTTAGCTCACACCCTCTTCAACTACAGTGGACCATACAATCCTTGATATTGTTGGAGTAGATATATGAGGATGCATGAAAAAAAATCCTCAATGGGAAGGTTGTTAATTCTACAACTGACAAGTTAATATTTTGTCATTAAATTAAACACATTCAGGAAGAGTCACACAAGCTTTTTATTATATATTGAGACTACATGTCCATACGGCGTAAGATTTACTGCGCTTCAGAGCTTCACGAGCAAGATCCTCATCACCCTTCCCAAGAGCAAGTTGTGCTTTACGATACCTGCAGTTAAAACCAAAGCTATAGCCAGCTTCAAGGAAATAACGTAAGTAAAATGCGGGATTCCATGACATTTACCAATCTTCAGAAGCTTGTTGTGCAGCTTTATATTTGTTTTCCAGCTGCTTCTGAGAAGCCAAAACCTACAGAAGATAAAGCATGAAGGGCTATGAAGCTCTTTGCTCATGTGACACGACATGACACATAGAAATCACGCTTTCTATATATATATATATATATATATATATATATATATATATATAGTAATATGTATAACTAAGCCCTAAATTTCAACATACATGCCATGTCCAGGCCAACATAATAAATAGTAGACCTATATACCAGCCCCAATCTAAACTAACACCCTCCTTTTGGTTAACCCTAGCAGCCCTCTTTAATTTTTATCAGATTTCCAGCCTAATATAAGGTATAACTAAAACCCTCCTTTTCTTTTTACCCCTACCTGGCAGCTACCCTCCTTAATATTTATCAGATTTCTCATTAACACCTCTCACCCTCCTCCTTTCTTCTTCATCATAAATGAAAATATACAGATTTCTCCTGCACTTCTCGATGCCACAAAGTTGGGATTTAGGAGGTAACACAAGTAAGCACTCAAAGAACTTCTCACTCTAAGGAATCCACCAAAGAGGTTGAAGGAACTCTTCACCCAATGGAATACACCAAAGGGATTCGAGCAGCTCGTCACCTTAAGCAATCCTTCTTCTAAACAAGTCAACAGAACAGATTAGAAATATATATTTTTATTCAAACTTCATTATGCTGAAACATTACAAGCACGTGATTTTTTATAGGAGCCAATACATGATTCGAGACAATGTATTGATAACCTTAATTGACCCTTCACTTCTAGACCTTCACAATACCTAAAATACGACTTTGAATAAGATGAATACATGTGATTCGAAATTCATGACAAAAAAGAGGTTGAAAGACAGAAAAACACCAAATGAAATGAACTTGACAGATTTCGCATGAATCTGCCACCTTCATAAAAAAGGTCAAAATTCCTTCTAGAAAGCTCCAAAAAATGACCTTTCATTTGAACAGTAAGATACTAGACTTGAAGGGAACCATGTATGCCACAGCCCAATTCAACCCAAGTAAAAGGAGTTTAATATTTGAAATTGACCCAACTGCTGGACTGTTTTGCATTAATTATATTTTCCTTTTTCTGGGCCATTTGTTTCCGCATCACTTCTTCCCTATCGCCCTTCTTCTTTGAAGGGACAACGGAGAGCAGACGTTGTTAGCTCCAAGGCTCCAACACTTTCTCCTTCTTCTTCATTTTTTTTCAACGCGATAAAAATTCAAAACAACCCCAGCGTGTCCTGAAGAGTGTCCGACGATGTTCTGAAGAGTCAGCAATGTGTCCCGCGCATGTCCAGCATACAACAACAACATTACCCCAATGCCTCAACGGCTCCCGCAAAAAGCGGGGTAAGTGGGGATCGGATGTACGCAACCTTACCCCTATCTTAACACAGAGAGGCTGTTTCCGGGTGATCCAAAATGAAAATTGCATCGAGAATTGCATGGAATGACTAGTACTTCATAAGAAAAAGAAGTGCAGCCAGTTTAGTGAGTCATTTTGTTTTATTCCATTATAATCCAGAACCAAAGAATAAGGAGTCTTTGGCTCCATTGGAAACAATGGAAAATCGGGCATATCGGACAAGCGTGTCGGGAGCATGTCCGTGCTTCGTAGATGAAGGGCCATGGTGGTTATTTGCAAGCTCAGTTTCATCCTTTATATATTTACAAAGCCATTCACTCTATTCTAAACCAAAAAACTCAAACATTTAATGAATAAATTTGTCTAGAATGTGAGTCATGTTGCACGATGTACATGGTGATTTTACAATATCAATCGAGAATCATGTAATCGGACATGACTATAGCAATTATCTCAATTGATTGTCGTCTCATGATATTTTTCATGCAACTGGAAAAACATAAAATGATTATGGTTTTAGGATTTCATCTCATTTCTCTTTTTGCATGAATTTATAGTGTTAACTACATTTAGACCATCATTAATTGACACTATAATCTTCATCCACCGACCCCAGCATAGTGGGATTCAGATGCAGTTGATGATGATGATGATTTTCTTTTATATAGTCATAGTCGAGTGAAGAGGAGGTGATTGCATTAACCAAATAATCTGAAAGGTACAAGGTCGGAGACCTCTATCAACACCCTTTCAAATGGTGAGTGGTACCACTTCAGCTATAATGCTCATGGTGATGATGATTTGTCTAGGATGTCACAGATTTATGCATTAGCAACCAGTGTTCAAAATTCCTACTCTAGACCTATTAATCCTCCGATTAATCCCTCAAAGGTCATCTACCGATCCGATTCAGCTGATTTTGACAAAATCCCACCCATATCCAATTTTGTAGTAAAAATATAAATTATATAAATATATTTATAGTACGAGATTACATTCTACAAATTAATTATTAATTAATAGCACATCTATATTATAATAATGTTTATTAATTTATAAATATAATACAAAATAAATTAATCTAATAAAAACAATTATTTAAGTATATAAATATAAATTACTATACTAAAATATCAAAATCATATTAACATACATCAAATTAATGCTCCTATTAATCTTTCCAATTATTCTCCAATTATCCGATTATAGCTAGGCGGTAGCACCTCAACTCCCTAAACCCCCTAGCAATTTTTAGAGCACTGCTAGGCGGGGATGATCACATTTGATGGGAAAGTTGTTCATGGATCCACTTTCTTTCGGTATCTTGGATCTATTATCCAAAAGGATGGAGAGCTAGATGGCGATGTGGCTCATAGAATAAAGGCAGGGTGGTTGAAGTGGAAGAGTGCCACAGGGGTTTTATGTGATCCTGCCATGCCTCATAGATTAAAGGGTAAATTTTACCGCACGGCAATTAGGCCTGCGCTGTTATATGGCACCGAGTGTTGGGCTGTAAAACAGTGTCACGTTCAAAAGATGAATGTGGCAGAGATGCGTATGCTACGATGGATGTGTGGTCATACAAAAAAGGATCGGCTCATAAATGAGGTGATTAGAGAGAAGGTAAGAGTTGCGCCTATAGAAGACAAGATGATGGAGAATCGATTACGATGGTTTGGTCATGTGAGAAGAAGACCTATTGATGCCCCAGTGAGGAGGCTAGAAAGTTGGGGAACTAGTAATGTTGTGAAAGGTAGAGGAAGACCCAAGAAAACTTGGATAAAGATGATTGAAAATGATATGCGGTTTCTTGGAATTGGAGAAAGTATGGCGATGGAGAGGCAAATGTGGCGGGAAAGAATACGGATGGTGGATGGAGTCTGATTCCTTTTTTTTTTTTTTTTTTAAATTCCTATTTTCTTTTATTTCATGTTATCTTTTAATTTATTTTTTAGGATTTTTCATTTTTTTTTTTTTTACATTCATTCTCTTTTTTTATTTGTTTTTTTCTCTACTTTTCCCCTCTTTTTTCCTTTTATGTTATTTATGTAACGATTATTGACGGTTTCAAAGTTTGATTCATGTTAGCCGACCCCAAATCATTTTGGGACTAAGGCTTAGATGTTGTTGTTGTTGTTGTTGTTGCTATGAAAACTAAGCTCAAGTAGCGTTAACTATTGACAGATGAAATCCTCCACTGAGGAACAGGAAAGGTAAGAAGTAAAAGAGAAGAGACAAGACCACATACTTGGGCTGTAGCTTGACGGATCTTAATCAAATCATCGTTCATTTCGAGTACAGTTTGTTCCAATATTTTCTCTGGATCCTCAAAGGAGCTTACTAGAGCATTTGCGTATGACTACACTTAATAAATAGAAGAGTTGCAGTCAAAAGCATTTTTGGCGGCATATCTGTGAAGCCAACAGTGCACAGAGAGAATCTAAAGAATGCCAAAGAACCTTAACAACTCTAGCAAACCGATCAAAAAGGTTTATCTGAGCACTAATACCACCTCGATGGCTATTACACCTGGATCTTCTAGAATATCTTAGCCGCATTCCGGTATATTTTGGAGTACCAACTGAAAAAAGAAAAGAATGATACCACCGAATGAGCTGATCAGTTATAACTTATATAGGAATGGTTTTCTCCGACTAAGTATAAATAATGATAGATTCTTCCATTATAATATACAGAGCTCTCAACTCAAGCATGCTGAAACATATAATCAGAAACAAACTGTACTATGCATTTGGATTTCTTTCAAATTTATTACACACTCATACCAATGCAATGGTGAATTATAAACTGAAAAATGCAAAATGTCAGGAGACGTTTTCAAACTTTCTGCAGTATATGGAAGCAGAATGCAAAAACGCATAATGATAGATTCTTCAGTGCTTGGGCAGGAGAATGTCCTGAGTGTATCTCCATATTCCTATCAATCAATCTTTCAATTCCTCTTTACTCTATCAATTTGGTGCGGTGAGCGTGGAATCTGTTCATGCCCAATACACGATCAACGACAAGAATGGATTCGGAAAATCGTTTTGCGGCAATGGAGAAGAGGACTGAAGAACTGGCGGTAGAAGTGGGAACCCTATTGGCCAAGGTGGATAATATCGCGGCCCTGCTGGCCGAAGTGGAGCGCAGCGGAGGGTCCAAGAGCAGTGGAGGTCGCGGAGGCTCCGTGGGTGGGAATCGCGACGGTTCAGCGAGCAGTTTCACGGTGGGAGCATCACCGCAGGGCGAGCCGTACACTGTGGCAGATGCGGTGGCGGCATCGGGTCGCTTTTCGTTGCCGGGGTTCAACGGTTCTGACCCCGAGGGATGGCTGGCCAGACAAGAGCAATACTTTCGTCTCAACAATACGCCGGAGGCAAGCAAAGTGGATGTGGCCCTCATTGCTATGGAAGGAGGGGCATTGCACTGGTTTCAGTGGACACAAACCGGGTTCCCACATATGACTTGGGCGCAATTGAAGCAGGAGTTACTGCGGAGGTATGGCGACGACCCTATGGCCAATACATTTGAGACCCTCTTGTACACTCGTCAGACAGAGACGGTGAGTGAGTACACAGACCTGATCATTTCGCGATTGGTACTTGTCCCAGGGATTGCGGATCCTTATTGCCTCGGGATGTTTTTGCATGGGCTGAAGGATGAAATCAGGTTAAGGATACGTTCGAGGGATGCTCAGGATCTGTTTGACACGATACATCTGGCACGTGTGATCGAGCGGGAGCTGGGGACGGGGAGAGGGCTTGGTCGCGCCCCAGCGACTACGTCCGTCAAATCAGCAGGTGGAGAAAGTGGTGTGATTTATCCAGCGAGGGAGGAAGTGAGCCAAACTAATAGATACATTAGCCAACGGGGAGCTCCCAACGGAGGGCGGACAGTGACAGGGTTCGGTAATAGAGGGTCGACCGAACCGAGGGATAACAGTTCATCATCTTTCTCAGTAAACTAGTCAGGGGGGCCTCCGCCTCGCCAGATGTCGCAGAAAGAATTCTTAGAGTATAGGGCCAAGGGGGGATGCTATCGTTGCAGTAGGCGGTACTTTCCGGGACATAAGTGTTCAGATAGGTCCCTTCAGGTCGTTGTCGTTCTCGATCCAGAGGATGACCCACCAGTATTATCGGAAGAGGAACCGCCGGGTGTTGAATTGGGGAATGAGATGACAGGGACCCCAGATGCAGGTATCGGAGTTGTCGTATGTTACAGCCCGAGGTATAGACGGACCGCAAACCATGAAAATGACGGGAAATATGGAGGGCGGTGAGGTGTTGGTCATGATTGACAGTGGGGCCACTGTTTTCTGTCATTCGAAGTTGCCATGCAGCGCAGATTGTTGTTGGATCGTTCTGGGCGGTATGTTGTTCGGTTGGGAGATGGGCGGACGGCGGAGGGGAAAAAATGAGGGCGTATTTCGTGGGGTTTCAATAGTGCTTAACGGGACGGAGTTCGTGGTCGATTGCTACGTCTTTCCTCTGGGAGGCATAGATTTGATTCTGGGTGTATCGTGGTTGGCGATGTTGGAAGAAGTGAGAGCCTACTGGGACATGACGGTGAGGTTTGTTTACGTGGGACGAGAGATGAATCTTCGCGGGGAACCTTCGTTTGTTCGCCACGAGATCACTGTGGCCTGCCTATGGAAGTAACGAGATATAGTCGAAGGATGATGGATTTGGATGTCGAAGCTTAGAAGTATCACGAAGGTCGAGGAGGGTGGGGAGTCGGACGCTTATTTCAGCAGATGGCGGCCGAGTTTCGTCGGTTATGCGGCCACCAAGTGGTCTGCCCCCGCGAAGGTACGTAGACCATCACATCCCACTCCAACCGGGAGTGCCGCCGGTGTCGGTACGTCCCTACAGTTATAGCCACACGACCAAGGATGAGATGGAACGCATGGTGCAGGAAATGCTGGAGTCGAGAATCATATAGCCCAGCTCCAGTCCGTTTTCGAGTCCAGTACTCCTAGTCCGAAAGAAAGATGGTAGTTGGAGGTTTTGTGTCGCTTATAGAGAGTTGAATAAGCGAACTGTGCCGGACAAATACCCAATTCCAGTGATTCAGGAGATGTTAGATGAGTTATGTGGTGCCCGCTGGTTTAGTAACACCAGATACAAATCGCGCCAGAGGACAGTCGTGAGACAGCTTTTAGAACTCACTCGGGTCACCATGAGTTCTTACTTAGTAATGCCATTCAGATTAACGAGTGCACCTTCTGCTTCTATCTTCCAATCGGTCATGAACGATCTGTTGCGATCGTACCTTCGTAAGTTTGTCCTCGTTTTCTTTGACGACATCTTGGTATATAATGTTGACTGGCAGACGCATGTTGAGCAGCTTCGGACAGTAATGGGGCCATTGCGGGATCAATCCTGCGTGGTCAACCCAAAGAAATGTGTGTGGGGGAAACAGGAGGTGGAGTACCTCAGGCATGTGGTATCTTATCAGGGAGTTCGCATGGACCCGGGAAAGGTGACGACCATCACGCGTTGGCCGGTGCCGCGCTCGGTCAGAGGTGTTCGGGGATTTTTAGGGTTGATAGGGTATTACCGACGATTCATCAGCGGCTACGAGCAGATAGCTCGCCCATTGACTCAATTGCTGAAGAAGGAAGTGGTGAGTAAGTTCACGTGGTCGACGGAGGCTCAGATCGCATTTGAGAGGCTGCAGAAGGTCGTGACTATGCCCCGATCCTCGCCACATCGGACTTCTCCCAGCCGTTTACGGTTGAGAGCGACGCCTCGGGGTGCGATCTCGGGTCCTCATGCAAGCAGGACGCCCTCTCGCTTATTTCAGTAAAGCAATCCGACCGGAGCATGGCAAAATCGGCATATGAAATGGAATTGATGGCCCTCGTTTTTGGCCATGCAGCATTGGCGGCCGTACTTGGTGGGCCTGGAAATTTGTGGTTCTGACGGATCAGAGGAGTTTGTGGTTTCTACTACAACAATCAGTTTCGACCCCGGCACAACACTTCTGGGTTGTGAAACTTTTGGGGTATGAGTTCGACATAAAATATAAGGCAGGGATCCAAATAACACGGAGGAGGCCGACTTATCGGCAATTTCGATGTCGGCGTGGGTTGGGTGGAGTGTAGTTGGAAAGGAAATTGAGCAGGATGAAAAGTTTGGGGGGTATCGTGAAGGCACTACGAGAAGGGGACAAGTCGCATACCGGGTTTTCCTTGACTCAAGGGGTACTCTACTATAGCGGCCGACTGGTAATATCACCCCAGTCTTCGTTTATTCCCCGCTTTGTTGAGCAAGTTTCATGCGTCCCCAACCGGGGACACGCCGGGGCCTTCAGGACATATTGCAGATTGGCAGCCAATGTCTATTGGCCGGGAATGATAAAGTGCGTGACTCAGTATGTGGCGAAATGTTTGATATGTCAGCGTAATAAATATGAGACTCGAAAGCCCGTTCGGCTTCTTCAACCGCTTCCGATTCCCACTAGAGTATGGGAAGATAACAGCATGGATTTCGTAGAGGGACTACCTCGCTCGGGTTCGTTTGATTGTATATTAGTCGTAGTGGACAAGCTGTCGAAGTATGGTCACTTCCTGGACTTGCGACACCCGTTTATCATACCTCATGCATTCCAGGTTTTTTTTTTCTATTTTTTTTCTTCTGGGACGTTTTTGTAAGTTGCGAATTTATATTCCAACAAGAAACATGTTTATGGGCAAGATCAATCCAAAAAAAAAAATTCTGAAACGTGTTTTCAGGTACGATGAATTTTAAATTATGTTTTTCTAGTATTAGAATTGATGTTTTGTGTTCTTTGAACTTATATTTATATTTCAATATATGCATGAAACTTTGAACTAAATTGGGTATATGCTATATGCGGAACTTCACTTTCAAATAGCCCTCGCTATTCGCTATAGCGATCGCTATAGCCATAGGAACCTTGTCGCTATGATGCCCTATGCGCGATCGACAACTATGCACAATTCCCTGGAAGGAGGATGGAGTTGTTATGGGTCGGGTCTACCGCAGACGGGGAAGGCGAAGGCAGGCGCGGGTTGAGGAGCCGCGAGCCGCGGGCCACGGGTCGAAGTGCCACAGTCAGTTATTATTAATATTAGTATTATTAATTAAGAGTCTTTTATTTAATTAGGAGTCTTATTATGATGGAACCCTGCGTGGATATAAATAAGTGGAGTAGGTATATTGTTTAGGGGGGAGAAAACCTAGTAAGAATATCGGCATGTAGTGCTTGGGTAGGAGAGTCTCCTGCGTGTATCTCCATCTTCCTATCAATTAATCTTTCAATTCCTCTTTACTCTATCAGATACACCGTATTAAAATAAGTAATATTCTCATACCAATTCATAACTAACCATAGTAGGTTATACATTTATGAAACGAACAAGTTCCATCAGTCATCACATTCCACTTAGAACACCAGCTTAAAATGTTCCGCAAAAACGCCAATCCAAAAGCAATGGTTAGTAGGTTATACACTTGCGAAACGAAAAAGTTCTATCAGTCATCACATTCCACTTAGAACACCAGCTTAAAATGTTCAGCAGAAACGCCAATCCAAAATCTATGCAGAACAGAAGTTCGATTATTAAACAATTTAGGCAAAAATCGAAAGCCATAGCTTTTTTTCTTCTGGTGAAAATAGCATAAGACAATGACTCAAATAATCAATATCTATCTTATCCAATCATCCAAATCCCAATTCCCAAATATATACAAACGCCAATATCGGAAATTGCCCGAAATTGTAGGATGATAGACCACAGAGATTAGGGAAAAAATTAATACAAATTCAAATAACAGTAAGCAATAGAGTTATTTACCTCCATAGCCAAAGAAAGAAGGTCTGAAAACCAGAGATTTGACAATAATATGCTCTCTATTGCAGTGAAGGGCAGAGTAGGCAACTGTAGAAGAAGCCATCAAACTCTGAAATGATGGACAAAAAATGATAAGAGGAGAGCTTTGTGGAAATCTACTATGCGGAAAATCACTGTGAGTCCTGCACGATTTTTATTTAATTTAATTATTATTCGTCCGCCCACCAAAAATATTTGCCACGTTGAATGACACGGGTTTTTAGTAAAAGTAACGTGTAAAATTAATTGATAATAGAAAATTATACTAGTAGAATTGTGGGTTCATATAATAAATAAATAAGTGATTTATGTAGGTAGTGTTGATAATTTTTGACACGATACGATAACAAGATACGAATCGACATGAAATTAATAATTTAGTGTTTCATCTTATCAGGTTCGCGTTCTTATCGGGTCGATCCGATAAGGACCCGAATTTACGGGTTGGGTTTGGGTTGGTTTCGGGTTGACCTGTTATTATTAATATAATATTTTTATATATTTTTAATGCATCATTCTTTAATAGTATGGTTACTTCTACTCCAAATAAAATTATTGTCATAAGTATTTCTTGAATTTAAAATCGAGTAGTGGCGTAACTAAAATCAAGTTGTAGTTCGGGTCGTATCAACCTGAAAAAGTTCGTGTTAAATACGGGTTTGTGTGGTGTTCAGGTTGGGCTCGGATTTAGACCTTTCGTGGCCGCTTCGTGTTCGGATTTGACAAATCTTTAACGGTTTGGATTCAGGTTTGATTTTATCTGATCGGGTCGTTACCAGATCGACTCGATAACGATCCAACCCGACCCGGTTGTCAGCTCTATGTGTAGGATCTATTACTAAAGAAAATATAGTAAATTTTTATGGACAGATCAAAAAAATTTACGGTAATTTGTTCATGGACAAAGAGAGAGAGTATATTTTAAATTTGATTATTATTTTCATTGTAAATTCTTTTCTCTGATTTTTTTTTTTTTTTTTGGTTTATCGTTTTACTTCTGGTTCCAGTAGTGGGTGGGCTTTATGTTGGGCCTAAGATGTTTCCCTTGACAATTTTGTTAGCCTAAGTTGTCAGCACTCAGCAGTGTCTAGGGGTGAAAACGGATCGGATACGGGCGGATAGTGCTCTTCCCGTATCCTAACCCATATTTTTCTCTCGGATTCGGAGTTGGATACGGGAAGGCCGGATACGGATACGAATTCGGATTATTCGGGATACGGACACGGGACAGATACAGGACGGATTCGGGCCGGATTCGAATAAATATAATCGGATAATACGTGTCATACAAAAATCGTTTGGAAGTTATTGCAGCATATAAAAAAACTACCTACACAATATTTCATAAAAGTTCTAATGCAAACTATAGTAATTTTTTAAAAATCATTTCATAATAAGGTTCCCTCATTTTTACTTATTCAGTCTCTCCCATAAAAAACATAAGCTCCATACTTAGCAAAGACTAAAAAGTGGTAATTTAATTATTTTTAACAATTATTATAATATATATAATTGCCCCTCTATTTACTTGAATAGAACATTTCTTTTGAAATACATTTCATATGAAACAAATAGCTTATAAGTTAGTATTAAAGTGTTTGGCTAATACATTTCTTTAAAAAAAAATCCGAAAATAATTTTTTTCGAAATATAATTTTTTCCAGAAAATAATTTTTTTTTCGCAAAAGTATTTTTATTTTTTCAAAAATATAAAAATCCGAAACTAATTTTATTTTTGAAAAAATATTTTTTTATTTTGAAGAAATAAAAATTTCCATAAATAATGTTTTTTGAAAGATAATTTTTTTCCTAGAAAATATTTTTTCGAAAAATAATATATTTTTCCGAAAATACTTTTTTGAAAAAATATTTTTTTCTTGAAAGTTTGAAAATTTATTACATTTGAAGTCAAAGTGTTATATATACATATATATATATATAATAAAGTATATTTAAGATTTAAAAATATGGATATCCAGATTTATTATCCAGATTGGTATCCGAATTTATTATCCGGATTGGTATCCGGATAATATCCGATAAAATATGGGAAAACTCGGATACGGGCGGATATTGCATTATCCGAATTCGAACCCGTATCCGAATTCAACTATCCGGATCCGTATCCGAATCCGACCGGATACCTATTTTTCATCCCGAATTCGATCCCGATCGGATACGGCTCCGGATCGGGCGGGAAATATCCGCCCAGTTTTCACCCCTAGCAGTGTCAATTAACAGTTGTGTGTCAAACACAAACTAGCTCTTAGAATTTAATATAACGAAGCGTTCAGACCCGTGCGATGCACACGGGCTGTATCTGATTGTTGATTGGATAATATTTGTGTAAATTGTTGAAGTGTAAGTAAGATAGTGCATCTAATTGAGACGTGATTTGGCTAAGCTCCATTATTATGTCAAAAATAGGTTACGTGCAACGTCCCATGTTCAGCGTAAATCGTTGAAGTATAAATCGAATTGTGTATTCACAAAGCATGTAATGTTCAGTGTAAATCATTGAAGTATAAATCTAATCGTGCAATTTTATGTGTTTATGCAGAAGTTACAATGACACTTTTCTTTAAATTACACTTCACAACGTATATTTGTCAAAAACACATGTTATTACTTGATACAACACTAATATAGCTAAAATAGATTATTGACATTGCAATCATTGAATTTCATCCGAATTTGCAGCAAACGAACATTCAAAACAGATTGGGGTCAAAATAGGGTGGTCAATTGGCACCACTTTAGCAGCAAATGAATAGGTATTATTGTCGCCAGTTTTACTAATTCTGAATTCATTGGTTGTTCTGCGTCACTTTCATCCACTGGATTCACATTCAAATAGGCAACAGGAAAAAAGATATACAAATGTTATCAAATAACCCGAATAATAAATTACCACCTATGTTGTTGCATGTTATAACAAAAGCAATACCTATTCTATAATCTTCACAATCACTCTTATCTAAGAAAGCTAATTCTGTCTATTTCGATATGTTAAATTCAAATTTCGGACTCCTTTCCACTTAAAACATTACACATATCAGATAAAATTAGCAGCTTTGTTTCTGGAACATCTGTCATTCACATATTTTACAAATTTTAAAAATCAGAGTTAAACTCTGTACGTCTAATCTGGCACCAAGTTCAGAAGAAAAATGTTTAAGCCAGTCTTCGGAATACATTGTCCGGTAATCTTCTTGGATATACGACCGTTGCAACGAACCTCGATGAGCAAGAATGCCAATCACCACAGCAGTTTCGTCTACCATGGTAATACTCCAACCACATTGAATTGATGCGTTGTTTGGTTCTCTCATAGTTGTGGACTCCTGTTTGGTTTGACCAATACCTGTAAGTTTTAGACGTCTACTTTTAGCAACGATAAATGCAGATTTGATATAGCAACTAATGATATGAGAAATAATATATAGACTATTCTTAATGAAACAAAGAAAGCAGTCGCAAATATACACGAACAGATGTTTGTACAAACCTATCGCCAGGATACGGTTGCGGACCATGGTCTCGGCAAAGAGGCGTCACATCATCATATTTGACTTTTCTAGGACAGATCGAGCAAGTCGTGTAATACCAGCTTTCGATGTATTGATCCTGATTATTGTAGCTTCGTTGGTAAACAAAACACGCTGAACATTAATGACCAAATGAAAATAGTTAACATTAAACATGCCTGTTGCTGAATATATTATCTGTGATATAGAATCAATATTTCTTACGAAGTAGCCTAGGGGATTTTCATCTAACACCAAAGCCAAAGAGACCATGTTTCTCATTTTTTCTTTTCCCTTGTCATCAAACCTTCCACTATCAATTGCCGGTGGCGATTTTAAGCTGTACCTTTCCTTACACATTTACATTGTTCATGCCAGGTCAATTTTAATGCGTAAGAATGAATAAAATTTTAGAAAATTTATTCGTTTAACTTACTCGACTCTAATTTGTGCAATCTCTGAGATATCTGGATTCAAATAATAGTGAGTTGGTGGAGTGGCTGTTAACCGAACCCCTACATTTGTCCAAACCCAAAAGTTTATATATTTAGCAAATACTGATGTCGTATATATGGGAAGTCTATTTTGCAAGTACCTTAGAAATTATCGCTCGTGCAAACAGTTTTAGGTATCTTGAGTATGGAACCTTGGAGTATGTCGTTCACGAAGACATGAAGGGCATGTCCCTCTGATTCAAAAATATAACTGTAACCAAGAAAAGAATTTCAAGAATTACCTACGTCAAAACTACATATGGATTTAACGGGTCATCTTCACCAATATTCACCCCAATAGCACTACATTACCAAGCACAATAAGAAGAGCAGTTATGTCATTCACATAAAAGGTAAAAGTAAAAAGAGTTAGAGGAAACGTGTCACCTTCCTGAATTTTTGCATCTGGTGATGTCTGTAAGCAAATATAGTAACATATAAAAGCGACAAAACAGATTATAATATAAAAGACACATTAAATAAAACGGTTTAGTTTTATTATGTTAAAACCTACAAACCTGGGTGACATACTTGAATTAATGCAGATGCTTTTGCAGGTTTACGTTCAGGAAGAAGCCCCTGCGAAATGAGTATACCCTTATTAGTTGATCTTCATCCTTGAGAAGTCCATTTCCGGGTGCTGCATAAATTTAAATTTTCGAATCAGGAACCATAAAGAGTCGCAAATAAGTATTAATTCAAAGATCAAGAATATGATCTAATACAAAATAATGACTTGTTTCGACCCAAACTCGTTGCACACCTATATTTCTGTACCAGTTCCCAGCCGCGCATTTTTTGGGCATTGAATGGTCAAATTCTTCAATGAATGGCTGAAAAATGGTTACTATAAGCAGGGTCGGTCCTGATATTTCGTTGGCCCCGGACGAACTATGATAAATAGACCTCCTTACCTAACATAATAAACGTCCAAATTTTTTTGAAGCAAAATGGGATAATGTGCAATGCGCCTCATTAAAACCAAACCCAAATAGAAATATAGCAAAGAGGAATATCCCTCGATGTGTTCTCATGATTCTCCCAATTTCTTGGATTATAAATATCAAAACGAGGAATTTCTTCTTGTTCATTGTCATTTTGCACATCATTCAATTGATCATTTGACACATTATTTGATTGATCATTTGGCACATCATTAACATTTGGCAAATCTACCTTTTTTAAAATAAATTTATCAAGAGCTTTGTGTTGTGATTTTTTAAACTCTATATTTAATTTTCTTTTTTCTGCTTTTCAGCACCAGATTTGTATTTTAAGGTATATCTTAAAATCAAATACAATAACACTATATCGATTAACAACAAAACAACAACAGAAAGCTAGAAAGTAGAATCATGAACAAAAGCACCTGATTGTTGCCGGCGGCAGATGGCTTGTGGCGGTTCGGTGGAGCGAATGGCTCGCGTTTGGTGTTTGGTGAGGCGGCGCACCGCGAATAGATCGCGGATGGTTCGCGTTCTTCCTTGTTATTTCTCTGCTCTAACTCTTCGTTGTCTTCTTCTTGGTGAGGCGGCACGCTGACGGATGAGGGATGGCTCTCGTCGGGTTTGGTGTTTTCAGTTTTGTACTTCAGTCTTCTGTTTGGTGAAAAAATTTGGGCATCCTTTTCAATTCTTATTCAGCGACATTTGGCCAATGGTGGAATGGTGAGCTGCAGCCTCCTTTAAGAATTGGGTAGCTATAAAAAATAGGGCTGTAGGGGGAAAAATGGGCCCCTATTTGTTTTGGGCCCTGGACTGGCGCACTCATGGCCTACCCCCAGGATCGGGCCTGACTATCAGTTGACAATTTATGTTATATAAACTAAAAAAATGAAAAGAATTGAACTCGAAACTAACTAATGGTATAAACCTGAAAATGAAGGATCGTGGGCTTCACTAATCTTGTATTATGAAAGAACTCATAGTAGTTTCCACCTTTCGGCTTTTGTTCGCATTTTTGCGCACGCCAACAAAATTGCCTTTACATCAAAATCGAAAAAAAAACTATTCTCATGAAGCTTAAGCAACAAAACTATACCTTATCAACAGCATCACCCGATAAGGGAATGTTCTCATACTTTATGTACCGTTCAAGCCTCGTACGCCTATAACATTTCCTTGTTATATTCAACCTTTCCCACGGAATCCCCTGAATATTTTTCCCGGTCCTTGCTTGAGCAGAGGACGTATCCGTCACCTTTGAAAGCTACTCAACATTAAAACTCAAACAATAAGATATCAAGTATACTAAACAAAACCTAACGCTACATTCCCAAATAAACTCCAACCGAAAAGAAAAAAAAGCAGTCGAACCATATTATAGTCATCAATATTTTGATCCCCACCGCCGTTTTCGTCGCCATCAGCATCGTCCACAAAATCCGACACATACCCTTCTTCCGCCATGTAATCTATTTGGTCAACTTCATTAGGCGGCATCCTAACTCCTATTTCGTGACATCCAATCGCACATACTATATTAACTTCCACATAACAAACCCCCAGAAAAACCAACAAAACTTAAGGTATCTAAGGTATCTAACAAACCATAACCTAGTACATAAAAAAAAAATCCTAAAGCAAGCATCTCTTTCATTGAGGCATAAAAACAAACACTTGGTGTGCCTAAGCACTAAACATCACAATTAACACATTAATTCATCAAATAAACTAACAAAATCAAAAACCCACATCACAAATCACAGTTTACAAAAAAAACATATCTTGGATTTTAGTAAAATTAAACACAAATTAAGCAGGAATTAGAAATGTGAAAACTACTATGAGTAGGAGGTGTGGGAAGCTTAAAGAATCCATACCTTATTTATAGAAATCACCTCCTCCTTACTTTTGTGTTGTAACTGCCAAACTCTTGATATTGCTGGAGATGGTTCGTATAGCAGGCACCCTTGATATTCATCTTCCTGTTTACATTTAATTCGGTGAAGGTGGTTCGTGTACTGGCAAAGATGAACTATAGCTTTAAGACTCCACATTAATAACATGTATTTAACAATAAATAGTGAGAATTGAATCTTTTAATATATAAGATTAAGATAAAAATAAATAAATTTTAATAGCGTTTGTCAAATATTATTCGAAAAACTAAATTATTTTGTTTCTATGAAACACTACTTTAAGAGTTGGCATTTATCGTTGACCACTGTCCTCATAGTGTAGACCCTAAAGGCCACTTCCTCTGTTTCAACCAAAGATTGCAGAAAAATATAAGAATTTGTGTTGATAGACTGATAGATTGTGTAAGTACTGATGTCGGGTATGACTATAATTACTTGATTTAACTATGTAAAAATAATAAATATAAATTTTCATACAGCAAATTTGCAATTAATATTTATTTCAACTTAAAAAGTGATCTCAAATAAACCAAATGAGAATACAACAATAGCTAGTTGTATGGACTAATTATTATTGTTATACATTTGATGAGTGCACCAACACTTTGTTAGAAAGTTGATAGGCGTGTTTAAGCGGTTCAGAACTTAAACTTTACTTAAAATGTACTACTACGACAGTACTCCTAATGGTAATTATATGAGTATTTACGAGTACTACTCATTTGGAAATGTAAATGAATATAATAGTATTTATATTATATTTATTTATATATATATATTTGCAGTATATTCATATTGTGATTAAAATAATACTAATATTATACGAGTGCAACCATAATCATTTGGTAATTATATGAATACTATTATACTTCTTTGGCTAAGTGCATGCGTATTATTGTACTCTTAATACTTGTGCAAAATTTAAACAGAGACGACTTACACACCAATTTGTGCCTGCAGCCTGCCTGAGGCCATGCAATACAAAATAAGAAAACTTTAAGAGGTGAGCCCTAATCGGTAATGCGCTTTATATTGATCGAGTTTAATCTTTTTTTTTTCCCAACGGTTGAAATCCATAGAATCAATTCAGCACTTCGACTAAAAAGAATATTAATATGTCGCTAGAATAAAAATTAACAATATATCAACTAAAGGTGGCCAGTGGGTCGGGATGGCACAGTCTGCCCTGACCTGACCAGTGATTACGCACACTGGGTCGCTCTGGTTTGGCCCAATCCAAGACCAGCTCAGCCCACTATTCATTCTGATGGTCAGTGTACCGATAAAGGTTTGTTTTTTTAAACCGAGCGTATCCCAACCCAATCCATGACAAAGTACCCAACCCATTATACAGTCTAGCCCAGGACTGAACTAACTGTTGATATCTGATTTGATCAACGAAACGTGCGCTGACCTAGATTAGGTGAATCGAAGCCATGTAGTAAACAATAAAAAGGCGAATGAATAGGATAAATAAATTTTATTGATGATCGTGTGATTTTTTGAGATAGAGCCGAGTTGAACTTTGATGCCGGTCTATTCTGCTTTTTTCTATTACAAGTCTACTGTATTTCTTTATGGGTCCAATTCTTATTTTTTCAAAAGTCCTTTTTTTATCATACATTCTTTCTATATATAGAAAGCCTTGGCCAATCAGAAGGCCGATAGCGGGGGAATGTTTGGAAATACTTCCAAACACCTGTAAGAGGGAGAGGACGCCTTAAACACGTGGCGGCATTTGGAGGTCGCTTTGGGAAGAGGAAGGACATAGTGCATTAACTGTCCTGTGTGCCTGTTCCGCATGTCCTGTGTGCCTGTTATGCATGCTTTTAGCGATGATTATCCGTTGTGGTCGGTTCTCGGGTCGGCCTCCGGGTCTCCAGCTGCTCTGCCCGGCCTTGTTATAATGGGGCCTTGGAGCATGTTTGGTGTGGGCCTGGTCGGTCCTGTTGTCATCCCCGTTCGGTGTCGGTCGTAGGGTCAGCCACCGATCTCTAACTGTTCTGCCCGGTCCTGTCATGACGGGACCTAAAAGTGAATTTGGTGTACTCGATCGGTTCTCCTTGTTACTCTGCCCGGCGGGTTTATCCACAAACCGGTTCTTTTGTCTTCTGGTCCTCCTTAACCGGGCTGGTTGAGCTGGCGGGGAGTGTATGTGTGGATGCCAAGGCGGATTGGCTATCAATAAGGGCCCCCTGTAACACCCCGATATATTCGGAATAGTTACAGCACCGTAAATCCTTTATATAAGAATTTACAAGACTGATTTGAGAATTACGGAATATAATACTAAAGTGTCATTAAGATTAAAACTCAAAACCAGTTCAACAAATTCAAATTAGTCCATTATTACAAAACATCCCCAAAACATCTACAACATATGCGTACTCGAGTACTAAAAAATATAACCAGGAAATAAGACAACAAAATCCACATCACTGAGCCACGTCACCGTCATGTCGGTACTGTGGTTGCTTCCCTGCTCCTCGACTACCTGAACATCAAAAAATGTCCACCCCCGAATGGGTTAGCAAAACGATGCTAGTACAAGTATCATAATACATAAATCAACAATGCATCATAAAACATACAAAACGGACTTCCGTCACCGGAATCCAACGATGCGAATCCTCACGATTCCATCAACACAATACAGGGTAATCCAACGATCCAGCGCCCTCAGCATAGATCCCCATGATGATCCCATCAGACCAACGCATGGTGGAAAACTCGTCCAACGATCCAGCGCCCTCAGCATAGATCCCCATGATGATCCCGTCGAACCAACGCATGGTGGACATTCGATCCAGCGCCCTCAGCATAGATCCTCATGACCCCTCAGATCATTTACAATATAAACCATGCAATTATGCATATACATAATCAAATCAATATGTTCATCGACATGAACAATCAAGAACCCAATAACGAATACCACGAAAATTTAAAGAAAATAATCTCATATTCGACAATATGAATAAAAACGTATGCATGATCAAAGTTCCAATATAAACCAATTTCAAAATACGATACTTGCCTCAAAAATGGCAAGAATTAAATACTCCCACGAATGTCACACGTCCGAAGGTCACCGCCCCTCGATCGATCACCTTGTACAAGAGAATAACAAGGAATTCAATGAATCTCCCGAAACTAACGCACGAGTACCGAACGCCTTAAGTTATAATCGAGATATTAATAACGGATAATCGGTTTTCGGCCCTATTTTTCGATGAGTACTAAGTTTGTAAAGAGGCATAGATCGTAACGGAACACAAAGTCGGTGTCTACAATTCCAAAGACATTAATCATATCATTATATCCCATGTTCCATATTCTAATTCCGATTATTAACTCGAATGCTTGGTTCGGTTGCTACTACGATGCATAACGAGATAATCATGATCAACCTAGTTCTAGGTTGATTCGACTCTACGATTCTTGTTCTTCCGCAGGTAATTCTTCTTATCAAAATGATTGTTCCAAATATCCTTTCATGGTTCTAATCATTCAAGAAGATTACCAACAAGTTCACCTAAGGCAAGAATTATAATTGAACACACTTTCAATTCAACTTCATGAATTCATCTTGCCCTGGGGTAATTCTCAACACTTGTTCAATAAAAGAGTGTTACGAAAGCATCAACAAGATGTGTTTATCTCAGAAAATTCCATCCTTAAGGTTAGTAAAGATTATGGTTCAACTATTAACAATGGAAACCTTAATTCAACCAATATACTCATCCCCAACATAGTGTTGGATTTATAACGACGAAACAAGCTCACTAATATCGGGGAAAAGCTCAAAATATAACTAAGAACAAAATCCTCATCTTGGTGCAGAGTTAACATACCTTAAAGAGGAGAAGGACAATTGAAATCTTGAATAAACTCGTCACCGGAAGCTTGATCACCAATCCACACGGTCTAATCTCCCCAAAATTAAATGTAGATGATGATATGAGGGATATGAATTGAGGAATAATCTCAAGAACTCGGAATTTTGGCCAAGGTAGGAGTAAGAAATGAAATGGGGTTGAAGTCTATAAATAGACGTCTGACCATTACGTACGTTATGCAGAACAACTTACGTACGTAACAAACATTATGTACGCTATACTCAGATGTTAGTGTACGTAATCGTCTGGCCAGAGCTCACTGACCTGTTTCTGGCATTGTCATACGTACGTTAGCCCAAGGGTTTTACGTACGTAATATTCAGGTCCTTAGCGTACGTTAAGCATACACCATAACGTACGTAAAATCCATGTCCAGGTTCACACGGAGCATCTCACGAATCTTCCCCGGCCCCCACACGCCGAACCTTATCTGATCTTGAGTTGACTGAGCTTACGTACGTTAAGCTCAACATCTAACGTACGTTATACAGCAGCGGTAACGTACGTTATGCGTAATACGTAGCGTACGTAAACACGTGCAGAACCATGCATTTGGAGATATAAAAACGTATGGATACGAATACGGGAAACCAATCTTCGATTAATTACATCACGAAGTTAAATAATATGAGTTCAAATACAAGATAATTACACAATTATTATCCGGTCATTACATACTACCCCTCTAAAAAGAAGTTTCGGCCTGAAACTTAAAATGAAAATAATTCCGGGTATCTCGACTTCATACTGTCCTCCGTCTCCCAAGTTGCTTCTTCGACTCCATGTCGAGACCACTGAACTTTTACCAAGGAGATCGGTTTATTCCTCAACTGTTTGACTCGACTCTCGAGTATCTTGATTGGCTTTTATTCGAACGAGCCATCATTAGCCATTTCAATCTCGTCAAAATCAATGATATGACTGGGATCCGGTACATATTTCTGCAATTGGGATACATGGAATACACTATGAACGTGACTCAGCGATGGCGGTAAGGCCAACCTGTACGCCAATTCCCCAACTCTTTCCAGGATCTCGAATGGTCCGATATATCTCGGACTCAGCTTTCCTTTCCTCCCAAAACGGAAAATTCCCCGGGTAGGAAAAACCTTCAATAGTACATGATCCCTAATCTCAAACTCCAACGGGCGACGGCGCACGTCTGCATAAGACTTTTGTCGACTCTGAGCAGTCAACAACCTTTCACGAATTAGAGCTATCTTCTCTTGAGTCTGAACTATCAATTCTGGTTCCGTCCCGATCAAGTCAGAAGAATCATCCCAACACAGGGGCGATCTGCATCTTCTCCCGTACAACACTTCAAATGGTGCCATCTTAATGGAAGCATGCCAACTATTGTTGTAGGTGAATTCAATCAACGGCAAATGAATCTCCGAATCGGTTGACCAATCTAAGGCACAAGCTCTAAGCATATCCTCTACTGTCTGTATAGTCCTTTCGGACTGACCGTCCGTCTAAGGATGATAGACCGTGCTAAAGTTCAGTTCGGTTCCCAAAGCCCTGTGAACTGTCTTCCAAAAGTGCGACACGAAGCGACCATCTTGATCCAAAATAATGATCTTCGGCGTTCCATGCAATTGGACTATCTATGTAATAAACACTCGTGCTAATTTCTCGGGTCCCCAAGTGTCTTTAATACCCAGGAAATGAGCCCACTTGGTTAGTCGATCAACTATGACCCAAATCATGTTCATTCCCGTCTTGGTCCGTGGCATATTGGTGATGAAGTCCATCGATATATCTTCTCACTTCCACTCAGGGATCGAAAGTGGCTTCAACATTCCGGCAGGTCGCTGATGTTCAATCTTAACCTGCTGATAGGTTAAGCACTTCGAAACGTACTCTGCTACGTCCTTCTTCATATTTCCCCACAAGAAATTTTGTTTTAGATCCTTATACATCTTACTGGTGCCCGAGTGAATGGAATAGGGCGCGTTGTGAGCTTCCTTCAGAATTGTCTGTCTCAAAACATCATCATCGGGAACGCATAGTCGACTCTGAAATCTCAGAACTCTATCTTCTTGGATTACGAATCTTGGGGCCTTCCCTTTCTTTACTTCGTCACCTAACCGAAGAATCAGAGAATCATTCAACTGCTTATATTTGATTTCCTCGATCATCGACGAAGTTAGTTCCATCACGTATAGTTGCCCTTGGACTCATTGTGACCATACTTCAATCCCTTTGCGGATCAATTCACGTTGAATGCTGGTTTGGGATGTAAGCGCTTCTAACACTCGAAGAGAAACAGGTTTGCGGCTCAGTGCATCAGCTACCACATTCGCTTTGCCTGGATGATAGAAAATTTACAGGTCGTAATCCTTGATTAATTCCAGCCACCTTCTCTGTCTCATATTTAATTCCTTCTGACTGAAAATATACTTAAGGCTCTTATGGTCTGTGAGGATCTGACAATGAGTGTCGTACAAATAATGTCGCCAAATTTTTAAAGCAAAAACTACAGCTGCTAACTCCAAATCATGAGTCGGGTAATTAACTTCATATGGTTTCAACTGTCGAGAGGCATAGGCAATCACCCTATCCTTTTGCATCAATACACATCCTAGACCCTGATTTGAAGCATCACTGTATACCATGAATACATCAGTTCCATCTGGCAATGCTAGTATATGCGCTGTCGTCAGTCTTCTTTTAAGTTCATCAAAACTCGCCTGATATTTCTCATTCCACACAAATCTTTTGTAACAGTTGAGTAAGTGGACGAGCGATTTTATAAAATTCTTCTACAAAACAGCGATTATACCCAGCAAGTCCCAAGAAACTCCGGACTTCTTTCACATTATTAGGAGATTCCCACTCCAAGATTGCTTCGAATTTCTTTGGGTCTTCCTGAACTCCGTCAAATGATATCACATGCCCAAGGAAGGTTACTTCATTAAGCCAGAATTCGCATTTAGAAAGTTTCGCATAAAGCTATTCATTCCTCAAGGTGCTCAAAACAATACGCAAATGCTCTGCATGCTCCTCTGGGTCTTTCGAATAAATCAAGATGTCATCAATGAAAATGACCACGAATTTATCTAAGTATTCTAAGAATACCCGATTCATCAATTGCATAAATACCGCAGGAGCATTGGTAAGTCCGAATGGCATTACCACAAATTCATAGTGCCCGTACCGGGATCTGAAAGCAGATTTCGGTATGTCCGATTCCTTAATTCTCAACTGATGGTATCCTGATCGCAAGTCAATCTTAGAGAATACTTTGGCCCCCGGCAGTTGGTCAAACAGTCCGTCGATCCGAGGTATATGATACTTGTTCTTGATCATTACCTTGTTTAGCTCCCTGTAATCAATACATAATCGGATGGATCCATCTTTCTTCCGGACAAAGAGAACGGGTGCTCCCCAAGGAGAGACGCTTGGTTGAATGTAACCCTTCTGCATTAGTTCCTCAAGCTGCTTCTTTCGTTCATACATCTCGGTTGGCGCCATACGGTATGGTGCTCTGGAAGTAGGTGCAGCTCCAGGCTATAATTCGATATTAAACTCTACTTCTCTCCGTGGAGGTAACCCAGGTAGTTCGTCAGGAAATACGTCTGAGAATTCGTTCACAACTGGTATAGATGAGATTTCTACTCCTTCTTCTTTCTTCATGGCGTAACACCAAAATCCATGACAACCCTGCTTCAGCAATTTAACTGCTTTCATGGCTTTGAACAATTTTCCTGAGCTTCCCGGTCTCCATCATTTGAATAAATGTTCGGATCCGTCATCAGCAATGATCGAAATAACTCTCTTCCGGTAATTCAAAATAGCCCCATAACGGTTGAGACAATCGTCTCCAATAATTAGATCATCACCATGGATGTTGACCACAATAAGATTTGATGGCCAATCTCTCCCCCTATAGATACTGGAAAATCTCTAGTTTCTAGGATTCCCATAATTTTCTCTCCACTCGGTAATCCCACAATATAAGGCTCACAATTGTAATACCCGAGATTTCTGATGTGTAATTGAACCTTGTGATAGTGTATTGTTACATTTTGATCTGAGTATTATTTTCCGTATTTCAAGATCCGGTGTTGTTGAGCGTATGATTTCAGGAATGCATTCAAAATTGTGAATTTTGCACGCGTAGCGCACGCTATCGACTAAGCGTAGCGTACGCTAATTTGCGTATCGTAGCACATGCTATGTATGAACCTTAGCGCGCGCTACACGTAGTCAGCATGATTGATACAGGGTGGTAGGTGAGATCGGCTGCGGATCTCGGTCGGATTATGTCGGGATGAACCTGGACGGCTTTCGGGAAAAAGCCAAGTCAACGCGGTAGCGCATGCTACTGATATGAGAATAGCGCACGCTAAATGCTGAGTACAGTGAAGTCAGTAAGTTTTCGAATAGCCGTTAGCGCACGCTATGAATATGGACTAGCGCGCGCTAATAACCATTTTCTATTTATAGGACAGCACCCTTTTTCATTTTTTTTAGCTTTCATCACTTTCCAAACCCGAATTCTGAGACATAGAGAGTCATTATCTCCATCCTAAACCCTTCATATCATCATCCTAGTCCGAGTTGAAGATTGTAGATCATTGGAGATTGGTGTTCAAGCTCTCGGTGTTGGATTTCTTCAAAGTTCCTTCGTGATTCTTCGCTACTTTGAGGTAGGTGATTCTTCACCAATATTAGTAGTATTATGAAGGATGTTTTGATCATGATTTGGGATTATCTAGTCAGTTAAATTCGTAAGTAGTCGATCATCAGGTGTTAGAAGGATATTTTCGATGTTTCGGTACTTCTTCATCGTATAAACCATTGAACCTTTTAGTGTTTGAACTCCTAGCATATTCATGAAGCTTCAAACAGATTGTGACTAGTATATGGAGATTATCAAGTTCTTAAGTCTTTACATAATAGAATCATACGTTTTGGGACATGAAATGGATTGAACTAAGGATATTTTTTTGAAGATCAAGATGAATTATGGTGTTGTGATGATTATAAAGTATCCTTGTATCTCATAGTCGATTAATCCATAAAGATCTTTCACAAACCGTATAAGCATGATATACACGAAGATGACATGTATTATCACTGAAGATTTCATGAGTTTCTTCACCATTAGATTAAGTTTTCTGCCCAGTAGTAAATTGCCATGCACAGGTAGCGCACGCTAAGATGTATATATTAACGTGCGCTATCGGGAATGATTAACGTACGCTACATTTGGTACGTAACGTACGTTATGACTCCAGGCGAGTCAGTCGGCTGATCAGAGAGGACTACCGGTACATAAGTTAGTGTACGCTAGACTTCGTCGTTTACGTACGTTAACGGGCAGGCTTAGCGCACGTTACGTATAGTATGTAGCGTACGCTAAGTAGTTCAGGCAGACTGCATTTTTAGAGCTTTCGGGTTGTTAGACATTCGTACGACATAAGATGAATTCTATATTATTTCTTTTGTTAAGGTTCGATCTTGCTACGTTGATCGAAGGAGACGGCCTTCGAGTGTGTTGAGATCATTGGAGTGATTTATTCTTGCCATCTTTGAGGCAAGTATCGTATTTTAAGCTTATTGATATTGCATTATTGATCATGTGTACGATTTATTCGTGTTGTTGAACATGTGACTATATTCCTTGAGTTGTTATGATATATACGTTGATGAACGTGTTGATTTGCATATGTGTATGCATAATTATAATGGTTGTGTTGTAAATGATCCGAGGGAATCATGAGGATCTATGTTGAGGGCGCTGGATCGAATGTCCACCATGCGTTGGTCCGACGGGATCATCATGGGGATCTATGCTGAGGGCGCTGGATCGTTGGACGGGTTTTCCACCATGCGTTGGTCCGACGGGATCATCATGGGGATCTATACCAAGGCGCTGGATCGCTGGATTACCCTGTATTGTGTTGATGGAATCGTGAGGATTCACATCGTTGGATTCCGATGACGGAAGTCCGTTTTGCATGTTTTATGATACAATGATGATTTATGTATTATGATACTTGTACTAGCATTGTTTTGCTAACCCCTTCGGGGGTGGACATTGTTTTGATGTTCAGGTAGCCGAGGAGCGGGGAGGCAACCACAGTACCGACATGACGATGAAATAGCTCAGTGATGTGGTTGATGTTTATGTTTATTGTGATTTGTCTTCTTGGTTCACTTTAGTACTCGAGTACGTGTGTTTTAATAATGTCATTTTCGATATGGTTGTATAAATTAACTCACTGGATCAGTTGAACTGGTTCTGTATTTTGAATTTCAGTGGTACTGTTGAATTATATTTACATTTCTTTTAATTAGCCTTGTAAATCCTTACTTAAAGGGTTTACGGCGCTGTAATTATTCCGAATATCTCGGGGTGTTACAGAATATGGTATCGGAGCTAAGATTCATGGATATCTTGGCAGTCGGGTTAGTTGGGTCTGTTTACGTTATTTGATTATTGGTCGTTTGTAACATCACTGCTGAGCCAGCATCATCGTGTGGACCGTGGTTGTAAGTTTCCTAATCTCAAATATTACCGTTTTATTTAATTCATGTTTTGTGAACATTGACGGACTTTCTTTTAGAAAGTTTGCCCTGGATATTGAGTATTTGTGTTTACAGTATGTTGAGAGGGGGTCGTGGACGCGGACGTGGTCGTGGAAGCGGACGTGGAAATGCGAGATAGGAGGATTCAGCGTCTACCCCAGAGATTTCTGCTAGTCGAACCGATTCCCATTCTGGAGGACAGCAGGGATCAGCAAATAATAATGCAGATCCTAACGTGCCGGGAGTGCTTCAACATGTGGTTGCTCAGATAAACCAGTTTGCTCAGGTTGTTGATCGCATACAGACGGCGATGGGACAGCAGCATAACGAGGATAATCGGGGGGGACAAATGGCTTACTGAGGTGGTCAAATTGCACCCTCCGAAATTTGACGGTTCTGCTGAGACGCTTTCTTGGGATCACTGGCTGAAGGAGTTAGAGAAGATCTTTGCAGGGATTAACTGTCCCAACGACAGAAAGGTTCCGATCGCCCAGTATCTTCTGACTGGGGAGTCTTTCGATTGGTGGGAGGCCATTCGACCTGAGGAGCATAATGCTGACTAGACGGAGTTCAAATTAATGATGGAAGTGCAATATTGTCCTCGCCCAATTAGAGAGGCCCGAGTCCGGGAGTTTTTCTCACCACAAAATTCAGAGGCATCTGTGACAGACGCGATTAAGACTTTTAATCACCAGTTGGCTTATGTGCGCCACTTGGTCAGGACCGAAGCAGAGAGGATTTTTCATTTTGACATGCGGATGAAGCCGGAAATTCAGCAGTATATGTCCGGATTTGAATGTACCACCTTGCGATAGTATCAGGACAAAGCATTGGCCTATGATATGAAAGAGGCGGCAGTAGAGAAGTCAACGGAAGCAAAGAAGCAGAAAGTGTCTGGCAACTTCGCAGAGAATAAGAGTAGTGGGCCCCACAGGGGCCAGTCCTCATTTCATTCATCCAAGAGGCCTCCGCATCTTTCTCGAGGTGGAAAGAAGTTCCGGGCAGCACCGACCGTTTCAGACGCAGGGAAGAAATGTTATAACTTTGGCAAAGCGGGGCATATTCGACGTGACTGTTTCGCATCTGCTGTGACCTGTTTCGAGTGTGGACAGGAAGGACATCGCGCAACATTTTGTGGAAATGCGACTCGATCTTTTGGTACTCGCACTCCAGCGCCAGTTCCGAAGGAGATAAGTGTGAACCAGACGCAGCAGAGTGGATTCCAGCAACAGAATGTTGGAAAGAGAGAGACATCCAGTGCTGGGTCCGTTCCTCCGCGCCTGTACGAGATGAGGAAATCTGACGATCAGAACACTGTTGTTGCATCAGGTACGATTCAGATCCTTTTGCAACCAGTTAGTGTCTTATTCGATTCCGGAGCTACACATTCTTTCATATCATTGAACTGTGTTAATCGTTTAAAAATCTCTTGTTTATTTGATTGTGAACCATATGTTGTGGGTTTTCCGAGTGGAGAGAGAATTGTGGGAACCCTAGAAACTAGAGATTTTCCAGTGTCTATAGGAGGGAGAGATTGGCCATCGAATCTTATTGTAGTTGACATCCATGGTGACGATTTAATTCTCGGAGACGATTGGCTCAACCGTTATGGAGCTATTCTGAATTACCGAAAGAGAGTTATTTCTATCATTGCTGATGACGGGTCTGAACACTTATTCAGAGGATGGAGACCGGGAAGCTCGGGAAAATTGATCAAAGCGATGAAAGCTGTGAAATTGATGAAGCAGGGTTGTCACGGATTTTGGTGCTACGCCATGAAGAAAGAAGGAGGAGTAGAGCTCTCGTCTATTCCAGTTGTGAATGAATTCTCAGATGTATTCCCTGACGAACTACCTGGGTTACCTCCACAGAGAGAAGTGGAGTTCAATATCGAATTAGAACCTGGAGCCGCTGCTATTTCCAGAGCACCATACCGTATGGAGCCAACCGAGATGTATGAACTAAAGAAGCAACTGGAGGAATTATTGCAGAAGGGTTACATTCACCATAGCGTTTCTCCTTGGGGAGCACCCGTCCTCTTTGTCCGGAAGAAAGATGGATCCCTCCGATTATGTATAGATTACAGGGAGCTAAACAAGGTGACGATCAAGAACAAATATCCTATACCTCGGATCGACGACTTGTTTGATCAACTGCAAGGGGCAAGGGTATTCTCGAAGATTGACTTGCGATCAGGATATCATCAGTTGAGAATTAAGGAATCGGATATACCGAAATGCGCTGAGATCGATGCAGACGCACTATGAATTCGTGGTAATGCCATTCGGACTTACCAATGCTCCTGCGGTATTTATGCAATTGATGAATCGGGTATTCTTAGAATATCTAGATAAGTTTGTGGTCGTTTTCATTGATGACATCTTGATCTATTCGAAAGACACAGAAGAGCATGCCGAGCATTTGCGTGTGGTTTTGAGCACCTTGAGGAATGCACATCTTTATGCAAAGCTTTCCAAATGCGAGTTCTGGCTTAGGGAAGTAACCTTCCTTGGGCATGTAATATCAGCTGACGGAGTTCAGTTGGACCCGAAGAAAGTCGAAGCAATCTTGAAATGGGAAGCTCCTAATAACGTGAAAGAAGTCCGAAGCTTCTTAGGACTTGCTGGATATTATCGCCGTTTTGTAGAGGGATTTTCCAAAATTGCTCGTCCTATCACTCAGCTGTTACAGAAAACTCAAAAGTTCACGTGGGATGAGAAATGCCAGGTTGGATTTGATGAACTTTAGAGGAGACTGACGACAGCACCTATATTAGCGTTACCAGATGGAACTGATGGATTCATGGTATACAGCGATGCTTCAAATCAGGGTCTCGGATGTGTGTTGATGCAAAAGGATAAGGTGATTGCCTATGCTTCTCGGCAGTTAAAACCGTACGAAGTTAATTACCCGACTCATGATCTGGAACTAGCAGCTGTGGTCTTTGCCTTGAAAATTTGGCGACATTATTTATACGGCACTCACTGTCAGATCTTTACAGATCATAAAAGCCTCAAGTACATTTTCAGTCAGAAAGAATTAAACATGAGGCAGAGAAGGTGGCTAAAAATTGATCAAGGATTACGATTTGGAGATTCTCTATCATCCGGGTAAAGCAAACGTAGTAGCCGATGCATTGAGCCATAAACCTGTTTCTCTTCGAGTGTTGGAAGCACTTACGCCCCAAACCAGCATTCAACGAGAACTAATCCGCGAAGGAAATGAAGTATGGGCACCAGGAATCTAAGGGCAACTATATGTGATGGAACTGACTTCGTCACTAGTCGAGGGAATCAAATCTAAGCAGTTGAACGATTCTCTGATCCTTCGGTTATGTGACGAAGTAAAGAAAGGAAAAGCCCCAGGATTCGTGATACAAGATGATGGAGTTCTGAGATTTCAGAGTCGACTTTGCGTTCCCGATGATGAGGATTTGAGGTGGACGATACTGAAGGAAGCTCACAGCGCGCCCTATTCTATTCACCCGGGCAGTAGTAAGATGTATAAGGATATAAAACAAAACTTCTGGTGGGGAAATATGAAGAAGGACGTAGCAGAGTATGTTTCGAAGTGTTTGACTTGTCAGCAGGTTAAGATTGAACATCAGCGACCTGCCGGGATGTTAAAGCCACTTCCGATCCCTGAGTGGAAGTGGGAGGATATCTCGATGGATTTCATCACCGGTATGCCAAGGAACAAGACGGGAATGAACATGATTTGGGTTGTAGTTGATCGACTAACCAAGTCGGCTCATTTCCTAGGAATTAAAGACACTTGGGGACCCGAGAGATTGGCGCGAGTATTTATTGCAGAGATAGTCAGATTGCATGGGATGCCGAAGACCATTATTTCAGATCGAGATGGTCGTTTCGTGTCGCACTTCTGGAAGGCAGTTCACAGGGCTTTGGGGACCGAGCTAAACTTTAGCACGGCTTATCATCCTCAGACGGATGGTCAGTCCGAAAGGACTATACAAACAGTAGAAGACATGCTTAGAGCTTGTGCTTTGGATTGGTCAACTGATTGGGAAGTTCACTTGCCGTTGATTGAATTCACCTACAACAATAGTTGGCATGCTTCTATTAAAATGGCACCATTTGAAGCTTTGTACGGGAGGAGATGTCGATCACCCCTGTGCTGGGATGATTCTTCGGACTTGATCGGGACGGAACCGGAATTGATAGTTCAGACTCAAGAGAAGATAGCTTTGATTCGGGAAAGACTGTTGACTGCCCAGAGTCGACAGAAGTCTTATGCTGATGTGCGTCGTCGCCCGCTAGAGTTCGAGAGTGGGGACTACGTACTATTGAAGGTGTCTCCTACACGAGGAATTTTTCGTTTTTGGCAGGAAAGGTAAGCTAAGTCCGAGATATATCGGACCATTTGAGATCCTCGAGAGAGTTGGGGATTTAGCATACAGGTTGGCCTTACCGCTATCGCTGAGTCACGTTCACAGTGTGTTTCACGTATCCCAATTGCGGAAGTATGTACCAGACCCCAGTCATATCATTGATTTCGACGAGATCGAGATAGCTAATGACGGTACCTTCGAAGAGAGACCAATCAAGATACTTGAGAGTCGGATCAAACAATTGAGGAATAAACCAATACACTTGGTTAAAGTACAATGGTCCCGACACGGAGTTGAAGAGGCCACTTGGGAAACAGAGGACAATATGAAGACTAGATATCCGGAGTTGTTTTCATCTTAAGTTTCGGGATGAAACTTCTTTTTAGGGAGAGGGGATGTAATACCCGAGATTTCTGATGTGTAATTGAACCTTGTGATAGTGTATTGTTACATTTTGATCTGAGTATTATTCTCCGTATTTCATGATCCGGTGTTGTTGAGCGTATGATTTCAGGAATGTATTCAAAATTGTGATTTTTGCACGCGTAGCGCACGCTATCGACTAAGCGTAGCGTACGCTAATTTGGGTATCGTAGCGCACGCTATGTATGAACCTTAGCGCGCGCTACACGTAGTCAGCATGATTGAGACAGGGTGGTAGGTGAGATCGGCTGCGGATCTCGGTCGGATTATGTCGGGATGAACCTGGACGGCTTTCGGGAAAAAGCCAAGTCAACGCGGTAGCGCACGCTAAATGCTGAGTACAGTGAAGTCAGTAAGTTTTCGAATAGCCGTTAGCGCACGCTATGAATATGGACTAGCGCGCACTAATAACCATTTTCTATTTATAGGACAACACCCTTTTTCATTTTTTTTAGCTTTCATCACTTTCCAAACCCGAATTCTGAGACATAGAGAGTCATTCTCTCCATCCTAAACCCTTCATATCATCATCCTAGTCCGAGTTGAAGATTGTAGATCATTGGAGATTGGTGTTCAAGCTCTCGGTGTTGGATTTCTTCAAAGTTCCTTCGTGATTCTTCGCTACTTTGAGGTAGGTGATTCTTCACCAATATTAGTAGTATTCTGAAGGATGTTTTGATCATGATTTGGGATTATCTAGTCAGTTAAATTCGTAAGTAGTCGATCATCAGGTGTTAGAAGGATATTTTCGATGTTTCGGTACTTCTTCATCGTATAAACCATTGAACCTTTTAGTGTTTGAACTCCTAGCATATTCATGAAGCTTCAAACAGATTGTGACCAGTATATGGAGATTATCAAGTTCTTAAGTCTTTACATAATAGAATCATACGTTTTGGGACATGAAATGGATTGAACTAAGGATATTTTCTTGAAGATCAAGATGAATTATGGTGTTGTGATGATTATAAAGTATCCTTGTATCTCATAGTCGATTAATCCATAAAGATCTTTCACAAACCATATAAGCATGATATACACGAAGATGACATGTATTATCACTGAAGATTTCATGAGTTTCTTCACCATTAGATTAAGTTTTCTGCCCAGTAGTAAATTTCCATGCACAGGTAGCGCACGCTAAGATGTATATATTAACGAGCGCTATCGGGAATGATTAACGTACGCTACGTTTGGTACATAACGTACATTATGACTCCAGGCGAGTCAGTCGGCTGATCAGAGAGGACTACCGGTACATAAGTTAACGTACGCTAGACTTCGTCGTTTACGTACGCTAACGGGCAGGCTTAGCGCACGTTACGTATAGTACGTAGCGTACGCTAAGTAGTTCAGGCAGACTGCATTTTTAGAGCTTTCGGCCGTAGATCGGGTTGTTAGACATTCATACGACATAAGATGAATTCTATATTATTTCTTTTGTTAAGGTTCGATCTTGCTACGTTGATCGAAGGAGACGGCCTTCGAGTGTGTTGAGATCGTTGTAGTGATTTATTCTTGCCATCTTTGAGGCAAGTATCGTATTTTAAGCTTATTGATATTGCATTATTGATCATGTGTACGATTTATTCGTGTTGTTGAACATGTGACTATATTCCTTGAGTTGTTATGATATATACGTTGATGAACGTGTTGATTTGCATATGTGTATGCATAATTATAATGGTTGTGTTGTAAATGATCCGAGGGAATCATGAGGATCTATGCTGAGGGCGTTGGATCGAATGTCCACCATGCGTTGGTCCGACGGGATCATCATGGGGATCTATGCTGAGGGCGCTGGATTGTTTGACGGGTTTTCCACCATGCGTTGGTCCGACGGGATCATCATGGGGATCTATACCAAGGGCGCTGGATCCCTGGATTACCCTGTATTGTGTTGATGGAATCGTGAGGATTCACATCGTTGGATTCCGATGACGGAAGTCCGTTTTGCATGTTTTATGATGCACTGATGATTTATGTATTATGATACTTGTACTAGCATTGTTTTGCTAACCCCTTAGGGGGTGGATATTGTTTTGATGTTCAGGTAGCCGAGGAGCGGGGAGGCAACCACAGTACCGACATGACGATGAAATGGCTCAGTGATGTGGTTGATGTTTATTGTTATTTTGATTTGTCTTCTTGGTTCACTTTAGTACTCGAGTACGTGTGTTTTATTAATAATGTCATTTTCGATATGGTTGTATAAATTAACTCACTGGATCAGTTGAACCGGTTCTGTATTTTGAATTTCTGTGGTACTGTTGAATTATATTTACATTTCTTTTAATTAGCCTTGTAAATCCTTACTTAAAGGGTTTACGGCGCTGTAATTATTCCGAATATCTTGGGGTGTTACAACAATCACGTAAACATGAGATTTTCAAACGATTCACACTGTTCAAATATATGAAAGAATGCGTAGCTCCTGAATCGAATAAGACACTAACTGGTTGCAAAAGGATCTGAATCGTACCTGATGCAACAGTAGTGTTCTGATCGTCTGATCTCCTCATCTCGTAAAGGCACAGAGGAACGGACCCAGCACTGGACGCTTCTCTTTTCCCGACATTCTGCTGCTGGAAACCACTTTGCTGCGTCTGGTTCACACTTGTATCCTTCGGAACCGGTGCAGGCGTGCGAGTACCAATAGATCTAGTCGCATTTCCACAAAACGTCGCACGATGCCCTTCCTGTCCACACTCGAAGCAGGTCATAGCAGGTGCGTAACAATCACGTCGAATATGCCCGGCTTTGCCACAGTTATAACACTTCCTCGCTGCGTCTGAAACTGTTGATGTGGTCCGGAACTTCTTTCAACCTCGAGAAGGATGCGAAGGTTTCCTAGATGAATAAAATGAAGACTGGCCCTTGCGGGGCCCACTACTCTTGTTTTCCGTGAAGTTTCCGGACACTTTTTGCTTTTTTGCTTCCATCGATTTCACCACCGCCGCTTCTTTCATGTCGTAGGCCAGTGCTTTGTCCTGATACTGTCGCAAAGTAGTACACTCGAATCCGGACATGTACTGCTGAATCTCCAGCTTCATCCGCATATCGAAATGGAAAATCTTTTCTGCCTCGGTTCTGACCAAATGTCGCACATATGTTAGCTGGTGATTAAAAGTCTTGATTATATCTGTCACAGATGCCTCCGAACTCTGCGGCGAGAAAAACTCTCGGACTCTAGCCTCCCTAACTGGACGAGGGTAATATTGTGCTTCCATCATTAATTTGAATTCCATCCAGTCAGCATTATGATCCTCCGGTCGAACGGCCTCCCATCAGTCGAAAGCCTCCCCAGTCAGAAGGTACTGATAACACTCATTTTTACACATTTTTTTATAAGGTTTTTCCGGATTTTAAGATCCTAAAATGTGTAGAATTGTGTCATTTGTGCTCATAATGTGTTTGTTGGACTAGATCACGCTTGGGTACATTTTATTTGATTTTGTAGGTGTTTTAAGGACATTATCAAGCAAGAACGAAGTCTCAATCCCCAATACATATCAAGCAATGCGGAAACGAGAGATCGAGCCGAAAATGGAGTCAAAACGGACCAACACGGACTTGGCCATGTCATTTGACACGGGCCATGTCACTGATGAGTATCCGGACGAAGATTGTGGTGAATTATGCGCTTTTATGGCCAATATTGGAGTTTATGACGATCAAGAGCGAGAACGAGGCCTAAAACGATGAAGATTGAAGCACTACCTATCGTATTTTCTAATTTCCAGATTCATTACTTCGAATCAGGATGTGTTCTATATATATATAGATTCCTCATGAAATCATCTTCGCAACGGTATATCATACGCTAAATTCCGAGGTGTATTGAGGGAGTTATGGCTTCTATACCACGGCTTCACATTCCAGACTGCACACGGGCCGTGTCACAGGACACGGCCGGGTCTGCTGTCCAGAGAGTTTTTGCATTTTCTGGGACAGTATGACATGGGCCATGTCATTTGACACGGTCCGTGTCATTTTTCGGTGCAATTCCATTTTTTGACATTTTACACGGTTTGAATGGAATTTCTTGGCATTTTTGGCTTGATAAAAGGCCTTGGACCAGACTTTTGAAGGGATATTCTGAATATTGGAGAGATTAGAGAGATAAAAACACAAGATTGAGAGATTTTCATCCAAAAAGAAGGATATTTGAAGGGAATTCTTGAAGAACACTTCAAGAACATTTGAAGGCTTCAACCGGGATCATTCAAGATACCATCCGAGTTTTATCTTCTTCCTATCTTTTATTCATTTATTGTTTTATTTAGCATGAACATGATGAACATGATGATTATTAATCTTTCTTTCATTACCATGTCCAGCTAAACTCGTTAGATTTCGGGCATGGGAGTACGTTGATTTGCTATGGTTTTGAGGGATTGATGATTATATATATCTAGTGTGATTTCTTTATCAAATACTTGGTTTTAATTCATGTTTAGACACTTGATCAATGTTTTTACATGTTTAACTTAATTGCTCATAATTCGAGAGAAGAGGGCATTAATAGGTTTCGAGTATTTGACGTAGTAACTTACGAGATTGAGAAATCGGTGATAAGCTATGATGATGTTTAAATCTTATGAACATTTTGGAGTTAGATAATTTATAGTAAACGGAGACGTTGTTATAGGTTGTTTAATCTACGTTTTAATGCATCTCGAGAGGGACTTTAGAATATTATTGTGATTATCATTTTGGAAACACACTTAGAACTTTTGGAACCAATCCCGACTAAACTTAGTGATCAACGGAAACGGAGCCTTGGAATCTTTCTTTCTAAACTCTTACAATTCTCCTTAATTCGGATATTTTCTTTTATTGTCATCATTTTATTTTATTTCGTTAACCATCCATTCAACTTTCGATCGTCTAGATAAAACCAGAATCATTATAATCTAGTACTCAACACAATAGAAATATTTAGTCTCTGTGGAATACGACCTTGCTCGCCGCTTTCTACACTTACTCCGTACACTTGCGGATTGTTTAAAAATATAGCGAACAAGTTTTTGGCGCCGTTGCCGGGGACTAATTTATTTTTGTTAGTATTGATATTACGATAAGTGTTTCCGGTCTTACTTTAGACATATTTTTCCGTTTTATTTTATTTTGTTACTTCCGTATTGTTTTTGGTCGTGTTGTAGGACGTACATGAACACCCGCTCCTCTCGAGAACCTTTGGAGAACTTTATTCCCGAAGTAGAGGCATTTGCTCGAAGAACAAGTGTTGCTACACGGAAATTACAAAGAGATCTATCTGACGAAATGGAAAGAATGGGAGATACGATTGCCAACACGGGCAATGATAATACAATAGCCCACAATCCAAACAATGGAGGCGTACGGGCTGAGCAGCCCGCAGTTCGAATTCAATCGATTCAGGATGGATTTCGGCCGAGGCTTGACCAAAATTATGGGGGAATTTCTCATATTCCTATCAATGTCCTAAATTTAGAATTGAAACCTTCATTAATATCGATGGTTCAACAGAATCAGTTTGGTGGATTTGCCACAGAAGATCTGCACGCCCATTTATTCCACTTTATTCAAATTTGTGACACTGTAAAAATAAATGGGGTGTCAAGCGATGCAATAAGATTGAATCTATTTCCGTTCTCCTTGAGAGAGAAGGCTCGTAGTTGGCTTGGAACTCTTGCTTCGGGGAGCATAAGTACATGGGACGAGTTGGGTGAAAAGTTTCTTTTCAAATTCTTCCCGCCTAACAAGACCATGAGATTGAAGAGCGAAATAATGCAATTCCGATGAATGGATTCAGAAATGTTATATGAGGCGTGGGAACGCTTCAAGGATTTGTTAAGACGATGTCCTCGTCATGGTTTTCCGGAAGACCAACAAATGTGTTTCTTTTACAATGGGTTGGCCGGAGAAACGAGAAATCTTGTTGATGCATCGGCCGGAGGAGCACTACTAGCCAAAAGCACAGAGGAAGCATATGAATTGATCGAGGAGATGGCCATGAATAGCTATCAATGGCCTACTGAGAGAACTAATGTGCGTAGAGTGGCTGAAGTTTCAGATTCGGATCCCATAAAGGCTTTAACTGCACAAATGTCGATTTTGACCAACCATTTGGGAGTTCTGACGAAGAGTGCAAATGAAAAAATAACTCCAAAAGAAAGTGCACCACTACCGGACCCGTTGGAGGAAGCTCATTACATCAATAACCATAATTTCAATAACTATCGAAATAATCCTCATCCGGGGTTTTATCATCCTTCAAATAGGAATCACGAGAATCTTAGCTATGGGAATTCGAGAAATGTGTTGCAACCACCGACGGGATTTAAAGTGTCTAATGGTGAGGTAATAGAAGAGTCCAAGCCAAATTCTAATCTAGAGAATATTTTGGCTACTTTTATGATGGAAACAAAAAGTCGGTTTACCCGAGATGAAGAAAAGCTTGATCGGATTGAAAATCATGTGACTCAATTAGCAATCACCGTTGGAGCTCAAATGAGAAACCTAGAAACGCAAATCGGTCAATTGGCTAAGATTGTGGGGAGCCAACATCAAAAGGGCCAATTTCCAAGCAACACCGAGGAAAATCCAAAAGCACAATGCAATGCTATTTTTTCGTGCACCATGAATGAAGAGCTACCGAAATCGGAGAATGAAAATGAAGATGCAACCGTGTTGTCTAATAAAGCTGATTTGATAATTAATGAGGTGAAGAATCGGTCCGATATTGAGCATATCGAGGAAAAGAAGAAATTTGAGGTTTTCATGTAAGACATGGCGTCAAATTAAAAAGAATTGGAGCGCCTACTAACTAAGCTTAAGGATCCAGTGAGTTTTTCAATTCCTTGCGCTATTTCGGGTTGTTCATTAAATTATGTATTTGTTAATCATGGTTCAAGTGTCAATATATTACCTTTATCTATTTTCAGAACACTTAGATTAAGAGAGTTGAGACCATCTCCAGTGAGCTTACAATTCATAGATCGATCTTTAGCTTACCCAAAGGGAATTGTGGAGGATGTAATTTTAAAAATTGATAAGTTCGCCTTCCCCGTTGATTTTGTAGTGCTTGATGATGATGGGAAGCAAGATGGCCTAGTAATACTTGGACGTCCGTTCTTAGCCACTGCACGAGCTTTAATTGATGTAGATCGAGGAGAATTAACGATTAGGATTCATAGTCAAAATGTTGTATTTTTGATGACCCCTCGATTTGATGGCTTGACAAATGGAGAACCTCCCAATAAAATTGCGCGTAAACCAGATTGTAAGAGCTCGTCGAATGATCCGGGATGAAGGAAACATGCGTCTGGCTGAAGACGTTAAATTTAGCGTTGGTTGGGAGGCAACCCAACACTTGCGTCCGGCTGAAGACGTTAAACTTAGCGCTAATTAGGAGGCAACCCAATGGTTCTTGTTAGTTTATTTTGTTCTTATTTGCATTTTATTTTTACTTTTACTTGATGAGGAACTGACCGGTTCAACTGTAGGTATCCAATTCGCAGGAAAAAGATTCAGAGACCAGAAGCGCACTTTCCAGGCTAGTACGACACGGGCCGTGTCATTTGACACGGTCGGGTCAGGCTGACAGTTGATTTTCACTTTCCGCGCAGGTGCGACACGAGCCGTGTCGTTTGACACGGTCGGGTCAGGTGGGCAAATGATTTTTGACAAATCTGAACAGGTATGACACGAGGCATGTCCAACAAGGCCACTTCCCCCCGCCCAATCAATATGACCGGTTGTAAGTATTTCTTGACCCAAAGTTTTTATTGTTTAAATGTTATACCCCCTTCGTGTGTACATTCTTTAATTCAAGTTTGGAGGGAGATATTGGGTCAAGATATACTTGTATTGTTCGTTTTCTTAACACCTTCTTTTGTTTGTTTATTTTATTGTTTGTTTGTTTCTATTTTTTTCGAATTTTGGTGTGAAGATTTGCTTGGATTTTGGTGTGAATTGTTTTTTTGAACTTGGTGTGTTGTGAGTATCATGTACTTGGATGAAACTCGAAAGAATGAACTCTTGTCTTGGATACCTTGGGATTTATTTTGTTATTTTGATATGCAAATCGAGGATAATTTGAAGAGGAAAAATTGTAGAATAATCAAAAGGGTGAGAAATTGAATAAATAGTTTAATATCTTGGAAATATGAACAAATCTAACTTGTGAGCTTTTGAGCCTTCGTGCATTATTTATGCAAGTTTCATTGTCGAGTGTATCATTCATGTTTTAAGACTCTAGAACTTGCCTTGGTATCTTATTCAAAACTACAAGCGTGTGTGCAAATTAGTGAAAGTGATTTTAGGCGATTTTTATTGGCAACCCTTCAAACCTTTTGGCCAACCCAAAAATTTATTTCCCTAGTTATCCCGATTGAGCTTAAAGCCTATTTCTTGTTAGCCACATTATGAGCTTTCCGTTCCATTATAAACTTTTGTCCCTATACTTGAGCTTATTAGAACAAATTGGCAAAAGAATGAAAAGATGTGTGGAGGCGATTGGGAAGATTGTTGGTTCAATTGTAATGATTCATCAAAATAAATTTTAAGGAAGGATGGTGTGATTATAATGATGATGTTGTCCACCACATGAAAAGAAAAAAAATAAAGAGTGGGCACAAAAAAAGAAGAAAAAAAGAAACGAGATTTATTGGAGCGATAAGGAGGAAATAAAATAAATGGAGCAATAAGGAGGAATAAGGTTGTGATTCTCACTTTCAAAAGTGCTTAGTGGGATTATATTAAAATCAAGGGGTTGAAGGAAGCAAATTCCAAGGAAAACAAAATTTTGAGCTTCTAATTGAGCGAAGTGATTATTGAGATGATGTTATAATTTGCTCAAGTCAAGTCACTTTAAGCCATAATTATCCTACCCTGACCAAAAAGCCCACATTACAACCAATAAAGTCCTTTTTTATTCACCAAATTTGCATGCACAAATAGTAGTAGAGATGTAGACGATTGGCAAGCCTATGGAGATTCTTATTTCATTGAATGAGTTTTGAGCGTCACTTATCCCATTATACACTTTGAGAGTGAGTGACTACACTTGACCGGTGAGGTTTATATCTTCCAAGTATTGATTATGATGTTAAGGAAGCACCCCAGAGATTTGAATACTTTATAAAACTCGACTTATTTATTACTTGAGGCGTATTGATGAATTTTCATAATGATCCTTTGAGGTGTGTTGAGGGATGAGTTCCCTTAAGAGTGGTTATTTTGAAGTGCATTGCTCGGGACGATCAACATTTAAGTTTGGGGGATTTTGATAACACTCATTTTTACACATTTTTTTATAAGGTTTTTCCGGATTTTAAGATTCTAAAATGTGTAGAATTGTGTCGTTTGTACTCATATTGTGTTTGTTGGACTCGATCACGCTTGGGTACATTTTATTTGATTTTATAGGTGTTTTAAGGACATTATCAAGCAAGAACGAAGTCTCAATCCCCAATACATATCAAGCAATGCGGAAACGAGAGATCGAGCCGAAAATGGAGTCAAAATGGACCAACACGGACTTGGCCATGTCATTTGACACGGGCCATGTCACTGATGAGTATCCGGACGAAGATTGTGGTGAAATATGCGCTTTTATGGCCAATATTGGAGTTTATGACGATCAAGAGCGAGAACGAGGCCTAAAACGATGAAGATTGAAGCACTACCTGTCGTATTTTCTAATTTCCATATTCAATACTTCGAATCATGATGTGTTCTATATATTTATGGATTCCTCATGAAATCATCTTCGCAACGGTATATCATACGCTAAATTCCGAGGTGTATTGAGGGAGTTATGGCTTCTATACCACGGCTTCACATTCCAGACTGCACACGGGCCGTGTCACAGGACACGGCCGGGTCTGCTGTCCAGAGAGTTTTTGCATTTTTTGGGACAGTATGACACGGGCCGTGTCATTTGACACGGGCCGTGTCATTTTTCGGTGCAAGTCCATTTTTTTTGACATTTTACACGGTTTGAATGGAATTTCTTGGCATTTTTGGCTTGATAAAAGGCCTTGGACCAGACTTTTGAAGGGATATTATGAATATTGGAGAGATTAGAGAGAGAAAAACACAAGATTGAGAGATTTTCATCCAAAAAGAAGGAGATTTGAAGGGAATTCTTGAAGAACACTTCAAGAACATTTGAAGGCTTCAACCGGGATCATTCAAGACACCATCCGAGTTTTATCTTCTTCCTATCTTTTATTCATTTGTTGTTTTATTTAGCATGAACATGATGAACATGATGATTATTAATCTTTCTTTCATTACCATGTCCGGATAAACTCGTTAGATTCCGGGCATGGGAGTACGTTGATTTGCTATGGTTTTGAGGGATTGATGATTATATATATCTAGTGTGATTTCTTTATCAAATACTTGGTTTTAATTCATGTTTAGACACTTGATCAATGTTTTTACATGTTTAACTTAATTGCTCATAATTCGAGAGAAGAGGGCATTAATAGGTTTCGAGTATTTGACGTAGTAACTTACGAGATTGAGAAATCGGTGATAAGCTATGATGATGTTTAAATCTTATGAACATTTTGGAGTTAGATAATTTATAGTAAACGGAGACGTTGTTATAGGTTGTTTAATCTACGTTTTAATGCATCTCGAGAGGGACTTTAGAATATTATTGTGATTATCATTTTGGAAACGCACTTAGAACTTTTGGAACCAATCCCGACTAAAATTAGTGATCAACGGAAACCGAGCCTTGGAATCTTTCTTTCTAAACTCTTACAATTCTCCTTAATTCGGATATTTTCTTTTATTGTCATCATTTTATTTTATTTCGTTAACCCTCCATTCAACTTTCGATCGTCTAGATAAAACCGGAATCATTATAATCTAGTACTCAACACAATAGGAATATTTAGTCTCTGTGGAATACGACCTTGCTCGCCGCTTTCTACACTTACTCCGTACACTTGCGGATTGTTTAAAAATATAGTGAACAGGTACTGGGCGATCGGAACCTTCCGGTCATCGTGACAGTTAATCCCTGCAAATATTTTCTCTAACTCCTTCAGCCAGTGATCCCAAGTAGGCATCTCGGTAGAACCATCGAATTTGGGTGGGTGGAGCTTGACCACTTCAGTAAGCCACTTGTCTCCTCGGTTATCCTCATTACGCTGCTGGTCCATCGTCGTCTGCATGTGATTAACCACCTGAGCAAACTGAGTCATCTGGGCGACCACCTGCTGAAGTACTCCTGGCATGTTCGGATTTCCGTCATTATTTGCTGATCCCTATTGTCCTCCAGGATGGGAATCAGTTCGACTAGCTGATAACTCTGGGGTAGTCGCTGAATCCTCTAGTCTCGCATTACCACGACCGCGTCCGCGTCCACGACCTCCCCCCAACATACTGTAAACACAAATACTCAATATCCAGGGCAAAATTTTCTAAAAAGGGAAGTCCGTCAATATCAATAAAACAGAAAATAAATAAAACGGTAGTATATGAGATTAGGAAACTTACAACCACGGTCCACATGACGACGATGGCTGTACAGTGATGTTATAACCGACCCATAAATCGAATGACGTAAACAGCCCCAACTAAACCCGACTGCCAAGATATCCATGAATCTTAGCTCCGATACCATATTCTGTAACACCCCGATATATTCGGAATAGTTACAGCGACGTAAATCCTTTATATAAGAATTTACAAGGCTGATTTGAGAATTACGGAATATAATACTAAAGTGTCATTAAGATTAAAACTCAAAACCAGTTCAACAAATTCAAATGAGTCCATTATTACAAAACATCCCCAAAACATCTACAACATATGCGTACTCGAGTACTAAAAAATATAACCAGGAAATAAGACAACAAAATCCACATCACTGAGCCACGTCATCGTCATGTCGGTACTGTGGTTGCTTCCCTGCTCCTCGGCTACCTGAACATCAAACAATGTCCACCCCCGAAGGGGTTAGCAAAACGATGCTAGTACAAGTATCATAATACATAAATCAACAATGCATCATAAAACATACAAAACGGACTTCCGTCACCAGAATCCAACGATGCGAATCCTCACGATTCCATCAACACAATACAGGGTAATCCAACGATCCAGCGCCCTCAGCATAGATCCCCATGATGATCCCGTCGGACCAACGCATGGTGGAAAACCCGTCCAACGATCCAGCGCCCTCACCATAGATCCCCATGATGATCCCGTCGGACTAACGCATGGTGGACATTCGATCCAGCGCCCTCAGCATAGATCCTCATGACCCCCTCAGATCATTTACAATATAAACCATGCAATTATGCATACACATAATCAAATCAATATGTTCATCGACAGGAACAATCAAGAATCCAATAACGAATACCACGAAAATTTAAAGAAAATAATCTCATATTCGACAATATGAATAAAAAGGTATGCATGATCAAAGTTCTAATATAAACCAATTTCAAAATACGATACTTGCCTCAAAGATGGCAAGAATTAAATACTCCCACGAAAGTCACACGTCCGAAGGTCTCCGCCCCTCGATCGATCATCTTGTACAAGGGAATAACAAGGAATTCAATGAATCTCCCGAAACTAACGCACAAGTACCGAACGCCTTAAGTTATAATCGAGTTATTAATAACGGACAATTGGTTTTTGGCCCTATTTTTCGACGAGTACTAAGTTTGTAAAGAGGCATACGAATTCAAGAGATCGTAACGGAACACAAAGTCGGTGTCCACAATTCCAAAGACATTCATCATATCATTGTATCCCATGTTCGATATTCTAATTCCGATTATTAACTCGAATGTTTGGTTCGGTTGCTACTATGATGCATAACGAGATAATCATGACCAACCTAGTTCTAGGTTGATTCGACTCTACGATTCTTGTTCTTTCGCGGGTAATTCTTCTTATCAAAATGATTATTCCAAATATCCTTTCATGGTTCTAATCATTCAAGAAGATTACCAACAAGTTCACCTAAGGCAAGAATTATAATTAAACACACTCTCAATTCAGCTTCATGAATTCATTTTGCCCTGGGGTAATTCTCAACACTTGTTCAATAAAAGAGTGTTACTAAAGCATCAACAAGATGTGTTTATCTCAGAAAATTCCATCCTTAAGGTTAGTAAAGATTATGGCTCAAGTATTAATAATGGAAATCTTAATTCAACCAATATACTCATCCCCAACATGGTGTTGGATTTATAACAACGAAACAAGCTCACTAATCTCGGGGAAAAGCTCAAAATATAACTAAGAACAAAATCCTCATCTTGGTGCAGAGTTAATATACCTTAAAGAGGAGAAGGACAATTGAAATCTTGAATAAACTCATCACCGGAAGCTTGATCACCAATCCACACGGTCTAAGCTACCCAAAATCGGATGTAGATGATGATATGAGGGATATGAAGTGAGGAATAATCTCAAGAACTCGGAATGTTGGCCAAGGTAGGAGTAAGAAATGAAATGGGGTTGAAGTCTATAAATAGACGTCTGACCATTACGTACGTTATGCAGAACAACTTACGTACGTAACAAACATTACGTACGCTATACTCAGATGTTAGCGTACGTAATCGTCTGGCCAGAGCTCACTGACCTGTTTCTGGCATTGTCTTACGTACGTTATCCCAAGGGTTTTACGTACGTAATATTCAGGTCCTTAGCGTACGTTAAGCATACACCATAACGTACATAAAATCCATGTCCAGGTTCACGCGGAGCATCTCACGAATCTTCCCTGGCCCCCACACACCGACCCTTATCTGATCTCGAGTTGACTGAGCTTACGTACGTTAAGCTCACGTTATACAGCATCGGTAACGTACGTTATGCGTAATATGTAGCGTACGTAAACACGTGCAGAACCATGCATTTGGAGATATAAAAACATAAGGATACGAATACGGGAAACCAATCTTCGATTAATTACATCACGAAGTTAAATAATACGAGTTCGAATACAAGATAATTACACAATTATTATCCGGTCATTACATACTACCCCTCTAAAAAGAAATTTCGGCCCGAAACTTAAAACGAAAACAATTCTGGGTATCTCGACTTCATACTGTCCTCCGTCTCCGAAGTTGCTTCTTCAACTCCATGTCGAGACCACTGAACTTTTACCAAGGAGATCGATTTATTCCTCAACTGTTTGACTCGACTCTCGAGTATCTTGATTAGCTTTTCTTCGAACGAGCTATCATTAGCTATTTCAATCTCGTCAAAATCAATGATATGACTGGGATCTGGTACATATTTCCGCAATTGGGATATGTGGAATACACTATGAACATGACTCAGCGATGGCGGTAAGGCCAACCTGTACGCCAATTCCCCAACTCTTTCCAGGATCTCGAATGGTCCGATATATCTCGGACTCAGCTTTCCTTTCCTCCCAAAACGGAAAATTCCCCGGGTAGGATAAACCTTCAATAGTACGTGATCCCCAATCTCAAACTCCAATGGGCGATGGCGCACGTCTGCATAAGACTTTTGTCGACTCTGAGCAGTCAACAACCTTTCACGAATCAGAGCTATCTTCTCTTGAGTCTGAACTATCAATTCCGGTTCCATCCCGATCAAGTCAGAAAAATCATCCCAACACAGGGGCGATCTGAATCTTCTCCCGTACAACGCTTCAAACGGTTCCATCTTAATGGAAGCATGCCAACTATTGTTGTAGGTGAATTCAATCAATGGCAAATGAATCTCCCAATCGGTTGACCAATCTAAGGCACAAGCTCTAAGCATATCCTTTACTGTATGTATAGTCCTTTCGGACTGACCGTCCGTCTGAGGATGATAGGCCGTGCTAAAGTTCAGTTCGGTTCCCAAAGCCCTGTGAACTGTATTCCAAAAGTGCGACACGAAGCGACCATCTCGATCCGAAATAATTGTCTTCGACGTTCCATGCATACGGACTATCTCTGTAATAAACATTCGTGCTAATTTCTCGGGTCCCCAAGTGTCTTTGATACCCAGGAAATGAGCCGACTTGGTTAGTCGATCAACTATGACCCAAATCATGTTCATTCTCGTCTTGGTCCGTGGCATATTGGTGATGAAGTCCATCGATATATCTTCCCACTTCCACTCAGGGATTGGAAGTGGCTTCAATATTCCGGCAGGTCGCCGATGTTCAATCTTAACCTGCTGACAGGTTAAGCACTTCGAAACGTACTCTGCTATGTCCTTCTTCATATATTTTGTTTTAGATCCTTATACATCTTACTGGTGCCCGGGTGAATGGAATAGGACGCGTTGTGAGCTTCCTTCAGAATTGTCTGTCTCAAAACATCATCATCGGGAACGCATAGTCGACTCTGAAATCTCAGAACTCTATCTTCTTGGATTATGAATCCTAGGGCCTTCCCTTTCTTTACTTCGTCACCTAACCGAAGAATCAGAGAATCATTCAACTGTTTAGATTTTATTTCCTCGATCATCGACGAAGTTAGTTCCATCACGTATAGTTGCCCTTGGACTCATTGTGACCATACTTCAATCCCTTTGCGGATCAGTTCGCGTTGAATGCTGGTTTGGGACGTAAGCGCTTCTAACACTCGAAGAGAAACAGGTTTGCGGCTCAGTGCATCAGCTACCACGTTCGCTTTGTCTGGATGATAGAAAATCTCCATGTCGTAATCCTTGATTAATTACATCCATCTTCTCTGTCTCATATTTAATTCCTTCTGACTGAAAATATACTTAAGGCTCTTATGGTCTGTGAAGATCTGATAATGAGTGACGTACAAATAATGTCGCCAAATTTTTAAAGCAAAAACTACAGCTGCTAACTCCAGATCATGAGTCGGGTAATTAACTTCATATGGTTTCAACTATCGAGAGGCATAGGCAATCACCCTATCCTTTTGCATCAATACACATCCCATACCCTGATTTGAAGCATCGCTGTATACCATGAATCCATCAGTTCCATCTGGCAATGCTAGTATAGGCGCTGTCGTCAGTCTTCTTTTAAGTTCATCAAAACTCGCCTGAAATTTCTCATTCCACACAAATTTTTGATTCTTTTGTAACAGTTGAGTAAGTGGACGAGCGATTTTGGAAAATCCTTCTACAAAACGGCGATAATACCCAACAAGTCCCAAGAAACTCCAGACTTCTTTCACATTATTAGGAGATTGCCACTCCAAGATTGCTTCGACTTTCTTCGGGTCTACCTGAACTCCGTCAGATGATATCACATGCCCAAGGAAGGTTACTTCCTTAAGCCAGAATTCGCATTTAGAAAGTTTCACATAAAGCTGGTCATTCCTCAAGGTGCTCAAAACAATACGCAAATGCTCTGCATGCTCCTCTGGGTCTTTCGAATAGATCAAGATGTCATCAATGAAAACAACCACGAATTTATCTAAGTATTCTAAGAATACCCGATTCATCAATTGCATAAATACCGCAGGAGCATTGGTAAGTCCGAATGGCATTACCACAAACTCATAGTGCCCGTACCGGGATCTGAAAGCAGATTTCGGTATGTCCGATTCCTTAATTCTCAACTGATGGTATCCTGATCGCAAGTCAATCTTAGAGAATACTTTGCCCCCTGCAGTTGGTCAAACAGTCCGTCGATCCAAGGTATAGGATACTTGTTCTTGATCATTACCTTGTTTAGCTCCCTGTAATCAATACATAATCGAAGGGATCCATCTCTCTTCCAGACAAAGAGAACGGGTGCTCCCCAAGGAGAGACGCTTGGTTGAATGTAACCCTTCTGCATTAGTTCCTCAAGCTGCTTCTTTAGTTCATACATCTCGGTTGGCGCCATACGGTATGGTGCTCTGGAAGTAGGTGCAGCTCCAGGCTCTAATTCGATATTAAACTCTACTTCTCTCCGCGGAGGTAACCCAGGTAGTTCGTCAGGAAATACGTCTGAGAACTTGTTCACAACTGGGATAGATGAGATTTCTACTCCTTTCTTCATGGCGTAACACCAAAATCCGTGACAACCCTGCTTCAGCAATTTAACTGCTTTCATGGCTTTGAACAATTTTTCTGAGCTTCCCGGTCTCCATCCTTTGAATAAATGTTTGGATCCGTCATCAGCAATGATCGAAATAACTCTCTTCCGGTAATTCAAAATAGCCCCATAACCGTTGAGCCAATCGTCTCCAAGAATTAGATCATCACCATGGATGTTGACCACAATAAGATTTGATGGCCAATCTCTCCCCCTTATAGATACTGGAAAATCTCTAGTTTCTAGGATTCCCACAATTCTCTCTCCACTCGGTAATCCCACAATATAAGGCTCACAATCACGTAAACATGAGATTTTCAAACGATTCACACAGTTCAAAGATATGAAAGAATGCGTAGCTCCTGAATCGAATAAGACACTAACTGGTTGCAAAAGGATCTGAATCGTACCTGATGCAACAGCAGTGTTCTGATCGTCTGATCTCCTCATCTCGTAAAGGCACAGAGGAACGGACCCAGCACTGGATGTTTCTTTTTTCCCGACATTTTGCTGCTGGAAACCACTTTGCTGCGTCTGGTTCACACTTGTATCCTTCGGAACCGGTGCAGGAGTGCGAGTACCAATAGATCTAGTCGTATTTCCACAAAACGTCGCACGATGCCCTTCCTGTCCACACTCGAAGCAGGTCATAGCAAGTGCGTAAGAATCACGTCGAACATGCCCGGCTTTGCCACAGTTATAACACTTCCTCGCTGCGTCTGAAACTGTTGATGTGGTCCGGAACTTCTTTCAACCTCGAGAAGGATGCGGAGGTTTCCTATATGAATAAAATGAAAACTGGCCCTTGCGGGGACCACTACTCTTGTTTTTCGTGAAGTTGCCGGACACTTTTTGCTTTTTTGATTCCATTGATTTCTCCACCGCCGCTTCTTTCATGTCGTAGGCGAGTGCTTTGTCCTGATACTGTCGCAAAGTAGAGCACTCGAATCCGGATATGTACTGTTGAATCTCCGGCTTCATCCGCATATCGAAATGGAAAATCTTTTCTGCCTCGGTTCTTACCAAATGTCGCACACAGGTTAGCTGATGATTAAAAGTCTTGATTATATATGTCACAGATGCCTCCGAACTCTGCGGCGAGAAAAACTCTCGGACTCTAGCCTCCCTAACTGGACGAGGACAATATTGTGCTTCCATCATTAATTTGAATTCCATCCAGTCAGCATTATGATCCTCCGGTCGAACGGCCTCCCACCAGTCGAAAGCCTCCCCAGTCAGAAGGTACTGGGCGATCGGAACCTTCCGGTCATCGTGACAGTTAATCCCTGCAAATATTTTCTCTAACTCCTTCAGCCAGTGATCCCAAGTAGGCATCTCGGTAGAACCATCGAATTTGGGTGGGTGGAGCTTGACCACTTCAGTAAGCCACTTGTCTCCTCGGTTATCCTCATTACGCTGCTGGTCCATCGTCGTCTGCATGTGGTTAACCACCTGAGCAAACTGAGTCATCTGGGTGACCACCTGCTGAAGTACTCCTGGCATGTTCGGATTTCCGTCATTATTTGCTGATCCCTGTTGTCCTCTAGGATGGGAATCAGTTCGACTAGCTGATAACTATGGGGTAGTCGCTGAATCCTCTAGTCTCACATTACCACGACCGCGTCCACGTCTGCGTCCACGACCTCCCCTCAACATACTGTAAACACAAATACTCAATATCCAGGGCAAAATTTTCTAAAAAGGGAAGTCCGTCAATATCAATAAAACAAAAAATAAATAGAATGGTAGTATATGAGATTAGGAAACTTACAACCACGGCCACATGACGACGATGGCTGTACAGTGATGTTATAACCGACCCATAAATCGAATGACGTAAACAGACCCAACTAAACCCGACTGCCAAGATATCCATGAATCTTAGCTCCGATACCATATTCTGTAACACCCCGATATATTCGGAATAGTTACAGCACCGTAAATTCTTTATATAAGAATTTACAAGGCTGATTTGAGAATTACGGAATATAATACTAAAGTGTCATTAAGATTAAAACTCAAAACCAGTTCAACAAATTCAAATGAGTCCATTATTACAAAACATCCCCAAAACATCTACAACATATGCGTACTCGAGTACTAAAAAATATAACTAGGAAATAAGACAACAAAATCCATATCACTGAGCCACGTCATCGTCATGTCGGTACTGTGGTTGCTTCCTTACTCCTCGGCTACCTGAACATCAAACAATGTCCACCCCCGAAGGGGTTAGCAAAACGATGCTAGTACAAGTATCATAATATATAAATCAACAATGCATCATAAAACATACAAAACGGACTTCCGTCACCAGAATCCAATGATGCGAATCCTCACGATTCCATCAACACAATACAGGGTAATCCAACGATCCAGCGCCCTCAGCATAGATCCCAATGATGATCCCGTCGGACCAACGCATGATGGAAAACCCGTCCAATGATCCAGCGCCCTCAGCATAGATCCCCATGATGATCCCGTCGGACCAACGCATGGTGGACATTCGATCCAGCGCCATCAGCATAGATCCTCATGATCCCCTCAGATCATTTACAATATAAACCATGCAATTATGCATACACATAATCAAATCAATATGTTCATCGACATGAACAATCAAGAATCCAATAACGAATACCACGACAATTTAAAGAAAATAATCTCATATTCGACAATATGAATAAAAACGTATGCATGATCAAAGTTCCAATATAAACCAATTTCAAAATACGATACTTGCCTCAAAGATGGCAAGAATTAAATACTCCCACGAATGTCACACGTCCGAAGGTCGCCGCCCCTCGATCGATCACCTTGTACAAGGGAATAACAAGGAATTCAATGAATCTCTCGAAACTAACGCACAAGTACCGAACGCCTTAAGTTATAATCGAGTTATTAATAACGGACAATCGGTTTTTGGCCCTATTTTTCGACGAGTACTAAGTTTGTAAAGAGGCATACGAATTCAAGAGATCGTAACGGAACACAAAGTCAGTGTCTAAAATTCCAAAGACATTCATCATATCATTATATCCCATGTTCCATATTCTAATTCGGATTATTAACTCGAATGTTTGGTTCGGTTGCTACTACGATGCATAACGAGATAATCATAATCAACCTAGTTCTAGGTTGATTCGACTCTACGATTCTTGTTCTTCCGCGGGTAATTCTTCTTATCAAAATGATTGTTCCAAATATCCTTTCATGGTTCTAATCATTCAAGAAGATTACCAACAAGTTCACCTAAGGCAAGAATTATAATTGAACACACTTTCAATTCAACTTCATGAATTCATCTTGCCCTGGGGTAATTCTCAACACTTGTTCAATAAAAGAGTGTTACGAAAGCATCAACAAGATGTGTTTATCTCAGAAAATTCCATCCTTAAGGTTAGTAAAGATTATGGCTCAACTATTAACAATGGAAACCTTAATTCAACCAATATACTCATCCCCAACATGGTGTTGGATTTATAAAGACGAAACATCTCACTAATCTCGGGGAAAAGCTCAAAATATAACTAAGAACAAAATCCTCATCTTGGTGCAGAGTTAACATACCTTAAAGAGGAGAAGGACAATTGAAATCTTGAATAAACTCGTCACCGGAAGCTTGATCACCAATCCACACGGTCTAAGCTCCCCAAAATCGGATGTAGATGATGATATGAGGGATATGAAGTGAGGAATAATCTCAAGAACTCGGAATTTTGGCCAAGGTAGGAGTAAGAAATGAAATGGGGTTGAAGTCTATAAATAGACGTCTGACATTACATACGTTATGCAGAACAACTTATGTACGTAACAAACATTACGTACGCTATACTCAGATGTTAGCGTACGTAATCGTCTGGCCAGAGCTCACTGACCTATTTCTGGAATTGTCTTACGTACGTTAGCCCAAGGGTTTTACGTACGTAATATCCAGGTCCTTAGCGTATGTTAAGCATACACCATAACGTACGTAAAATCCATGTCCAGGTTCACGCGGAGAATCTCACGAATCTTCCCCGGCCCCCACATGCCGACCCTTATCTGATCTCGAGTTGACTGAGCTTACGTACGTTAAACTCAACATATAACGTACGTTATACAGCAGCGGTAATGTACGTTATGCGTAATACGTAGCGTACGTAAACACGTGCAGAACCATGCATTTGGAGATATAAAAAAAATAGGGATACGAATACGGGAAACCAATCTTCGATTAATTACATCACGAAGTTAAATAAAACGAGTTCGAATACAAGATAATTACACAATTATTATCCGGTCATTACGCCCCCGAGTCCAGGGCTGTACCGTGGTGGCCGGGTTTGGAGTTGATTTGTAGTTTGGCTGAGCCGGCTTCTTAGGGAGGTTCCGCTGGATGGGATTCTCGAAGGGACGCCTCTTCGAAGGGCGTGTCGGTTCGATTTCTGTGTCCCACGTGTCATAATGAGGGACGCGTGGCAAGATTTGGTTTGACGGTGCCGTTCACGCGCCCCTCATATTTGCGACGGTTCAATGTGAATCGAAGGGTCACGCGTCAGGCATTTAATGCCTGCTTCCCCCTACAAAATAGAGGTGTTCTCTCTCCTTTCTTCTTCCTTTCTACTTTCGCCATTTTTTTTTTGGTTTCTTGCAGAGAAAAAAGCTCCGGTGAGTTTCTTTTTCCATTTCCTTTTTCCATTTTAAGCAGCGACATGTCGGATTTGGAGGATGTGAGGATGGCGGAGTTGGTTGTGTCGCTGGACCGTACGGGGGTAGTGGACTTGTCCCTAGGGGGGTCGCTTGTAAATTGGAGCGACGATGGCGGCGAGGTTGCGAGGTCGCCGGAAGTCGCGGAGGTTGTGACATCGACGGTTGGTGGAGCGGCGGATATGGAAGGGGAGGTCGAGCCCGAGGAGGTTTGGACTCGGCCTTGGGAGGCCCTTTTTGTAGAGGCAGCGTGGGATTCTGCCTCGATCTGCAGCACTGTTACGGAGGAACAGTTGGTGGCATGGCGGCAGCGGTTCAAAATCCCGGCGGGGGTGCAGATGTTCGTTCCGTACCCTGGGGAGAGGCCTCACTTGCCTCCGTTTAGCTGTACGGCTGTGTATTACCTCTCCTTGCTGGTGGGGCTACGGTTCCCGCTTTCTTTGGTTTGTCCCGGTTCTTGAGGCAGTGGGGTCTACCGATTGCCCAGATCCATCCCAACGCCTGGGCTCGGGTCGTGGGCTTCTTTATCCTTGCTAAACAACAAGGTTGTCCCGAGCCCAGCTTCGAGGAATTCAACAGTCTTTTCTTGTGGAGGTTGGTTGGGAGGTCCGGCTATGGTTGGTTCTATTTGACCGCTCGGCATGCCATGCACAAGGAGGTGGTGGATGTACCAGAGACTATTCACAGCTGGAAGGAACATTGGTTTTACATCGGGGGGATTGGAGGAGCTTGGTGGATGAGCCTGGGCCTGGTGTCGTGGACGCGCGGCTTCGGGTCCTGGAGCACTTTATTTCCAAAATGCGTAAGTATCAGTATTCTGTTTTGTTCTTTTTTTGTCTAACGCCCATCATTTGTTTCCTGTGCAGTGTAATACCCGATTGTGAATTCATTTATTATCATTCAGTAATTGGCACTCAGTAATTTTTTTTTCACTCTTTTATAATCATTCATCATTCATGTTTATTCATTCGTGTTCATCGTTCGGCGTATCTTTGAGCCGTGTATCAATTATCATTCGTTGTCCAACCCTGTTTGGGAATCGAGACAAGAGTATTATCATAATCATTGTAATTGGTAGCCTTATGTTGGAAGCATCATTATTGCTTGTGATTGGACTTAATCATACTCATGCAAGTTATGTATGTCCGATCATTCATCATTCGTAACAAGGAGGCAGAATTTTTACATTTTTCTCTCCACCTGAGAGTTACGGCCGTAACCTATCATGCATTACGGCCATGCGTTCGTTGGTTCAGTGTTTTTGCCGAAGGCAACTTACGGCCGTAAGATTTTGCAGGATACGCCCGTAAGTGAGGAGCTTTGTGTTCAGGGGTGTTTTGGACGAAGGCAACTTACGGATGTAAGGGAGTCTTTGTTACGACCGTAAGTCGAGAAGTTTGGTCATTATGGTTTTTCGACGAGGTGTAGTTACGGCCGTAAGTAAAGGTTGTTGCGGCCGTAATTCCGTTGACTTTGGGAAGTTACGGCCATAAGGTGGCAGAGTTACGGCCGTAACTCTGCGCAATATTTAAGGATATGGACGGGACTTTTGTGCTCATTTCATCATTTATTCATTTGAGTCCGAGGGAGAGGTTCTTGGGAGAGGATTTCTAATCATCAAACACTTGTGTATTCATGTACTAATCACCTACCTTCGGTTGTGGAGCTTGGATAGTCGATTAACTCGAGTTTCAATGGATTGAAGGGTTTGGATCTTCAAAGGTAATTTCTTCAAAATCTTAGATTTCGATTTTGAGATAGAGTATGATGTTTTGGATGTTATAATCATGATATGCGAAGGGATATACATATGATTATGAGTTTCTATGAATTATCATTGGATTATTGGAGGATTATTCAAGAACATTTTGAATGTTGATTTTGGAATTGGGGGTTCCGATTAGATGTTGTCGTAATCTCGAGTTGTGTATTCCTATGAGAGAATTGATTGTATTAAAGATGTTTTGTTGGATTGAATCATTCATTGGAGGTTTGGTATCGATATAATTGAGATTAGTTGTAAACAATTGAAGATTGTTTACAACGTGTTTGTTAAATTGCCCCAATGAGTTGGGTAGTGTTGTATCAACCTTTTGAGTTGATGTTGATTATACATGGATATGTATATTAAGCGAGTTGTTGGTAATTGTGTTATTCAAGGTTGTTCGAGCGACCGACAATTCCATTCAGGATGTTGATCGTGGAAGGACTTACTCGCCGTCGGTTTAAGGTAAGTTTTATACTTGTACTAGTCAATGAGATTAATGTTATCATATGTGTATGAATGTGTTGTATCATTCCGAGACTTAGTCTCTTCATGAGTTCATTGATATTAAGGGATCGTTTGATACGATACTCTTCGACAATTATGCCAAATGTTTATTATTGTTCATTAATGGCCGGTTTAAGGCATAGGGATACTCGTCGTTAATATTATTGTCGATAGCCGGTTCGCGGCATCGATGTATCGATTGTTGTTGTTGATATTGATGTCGATCTAAGACATCGTTGTAATCATTGTTATTGATGTTGGTGTTTTGTCATTGATGTTGTATTGGCCGATTGAAGGCATTAGCGTATTCGTTTCTCATCTTTGTTGTCGGTAACCGATTAAAGGTGCCGAGGCATTCGTTGTATCATTGTCATCGATTGGCCGTTCTAAGGTAATTGAAGTGTTGAATCATCGTTGTATCATTGTTGGCCGTTCTAAGGCAATCGAGGTATTGAATCATCCATTGATCATTGTTATCGGTTGGCCATTCTAAGGCAATCGAGGTATCGAATTGGGACTGTCGAGGATAGTTTCCATCCGTTGATCATTGTTATCGGTTGGCCATTCTAAGGCAATCGAGGTGTTGAATTGGGACTATCGAGGATAGTTTCCATCCGTTGTTCATTGTTATTGATTGGCCGTTCTAAGGTAATTGAGGTATTGAATTGGGACTGTCGAGGACGGTGCCCATATGTGAGTTACTGTCGTCGTGTTGGTCGACTCAAGGTAGCACACTATCATCCTTGTGAATTCGGTAATCTTTTGATCGTTGCCGTTTGTGATTAATTGTGTTTTGGAGACTAGTCTCGGCTAGTGCTCATTATGGGTAAGTTTGGGGCTTGAACCTTCGCGGTTGGTTTCCCAGCACATGCAATTCAGCAGGTCACGGTCACTGGGTGATCTCATTATGGGTAAGTTTGGGCTTGAACCTTCGCGGTTGGTTTCCCAACACCTACAGTTCAGTAGGTCACGGCCATTGGATGGTCTCATTGTGATACGGCTTCGTGCCGTGGCTTCGGCCCTCATTGTGATACGGCTTCGTGCCATGGCTTCGGCCCACATTGTGATACAGCTTCGTGCCGTGGCTTCGGCCCTCATTGTGATACGGCTTCGTGCCGTGGCTTCGGCCCTCATTGTGATACGGCTTTGTGTCGTGGCTTCGGCCCTCATTGATACAACTTTGGGTTGTTTCGGCTTCAGGTGATTGTGATATTTGACAGCTTCGACTGAGTGGCTTTCAGGCCTTTGGGATGTCTTGGTATTTTCGTTGGAGCCTTCGGGCATTGTGATTCATATTTAATTCAGTTCTGGTTTGGTTCATGTTCGTGTAATTCATTGTGATGTTCTATTCTTATGATTCGTCGTTGGGCACTTATGCTCTAACCTGTTGAACAGGTAGTAATAGTATGTCGTGGGCATAATGTTTCACGAATGCTCAGTGCTTACCTTGGGTTGTGAGCATCTCGTCTTATTATTATTATTATTGTACCGTTTCATTCTGCCTTTGGATGCATATCATGTTATACATGTATATGATGTTCATTAGCTGGATGACTGACCCCGTGGGGGCGGAACATGTTTTCATGTTTTAGGTGCTTGCGAGGAGAGAGTTGAGACACAGGGGCATGACGATGGCGACGAGGCACCCGAGCGATACTAGTCCCGAGTTGTTCGGTGTTCATGTTGGTCAGTCAGTTGGGAGTGTTTCTCCAGTTCGTCGGTCGTTGTCATTATGTATTACCCGAGCAAGGCTCGTGGGTGTTGTTGTATTTTCATTTTTGGCCATGTAGGCCCATCGTTGTCATTGAAATTCCTTATCGGAATATTGTGTCGGATATCATAGTAGGGACTGTGATTTCCCTTATTGGTTAATTTAATGTATTTTAGTCGTGTTCGCCTGATGGATCTCCTGGTGTGGGGTCCACGGCACTATAATAACCTAATAGGATTTGGGGGTGTTACATGCAGGTCATATTCCGGCGTAGGAGACATCTCTTGAATTCGACGAATGGGTTGACAAGCTTTTGGGGCTTCTAGCCGAGCAGAATAAATCACACCTTCTAACCACCGAGGAGAATCTTTGGGCCGCTGGTCTACGACCTACCGATCCGAAAATGTCCGAGTCGGGTAATTTAACCTCTTTTTTTTTTGACACCTTTTCCTTTCTCTTTCAGTTTCCAGGATTAAGGCTGTAATATCCGAGATTTTCGTTTCCGTTATTTTGAATTTATAGATATTTTGTGCCGGTTATTTTGTTCCAGGGATGCTTGGAATGTTCTCTCCATTGTGTACGGTATGATGTACCATGTTATAGTATTCGCCAAGTGCGACTTGTTGTCGCGTGCGCCTCTTCGATTGAATGTGTGCTTGTGGTATGGTACGTTATGTTTCGTAATGTGTTCGTTATTCTTTTGAATCATAAATGGTGCATCTGAGTCATCAGGACGTTGACGAACGTCTAACTGGACTGTCGGAGTCGTTGGGAATTACTATTGTGTTAAGCAGTGATACTTACGGCCGTAAGAGTTCTTCATTACGGCCGTAATAGAGGAGAGTTACGGCCCTAAAGCCTTGTATATTATGGCCGTAACGTGTTCAGCTATTTAATGGCAAGGCGACGGGTCAGTTGCCATTTCTTCCCATTTCCCTTCTTTCTTCACGATTTTGGCAAGAATTCGAGAGTAATGATCGGAGGTATCATTGATCATCATTTTGGGGAGCCCTATCCGTTTTTATCATCATCCTCCACTTAAGTTCGTCTGGACAAGGTAACTCCTTGAAATCTCTTAGGGTTGACCTTTGGAATTTCCTTCTTGATTTCGATATTCATCCGATTTTAGTGGGTTGGATGGTGTTACTGGGTATTATTAATCGTGTTCTACGGATTGTATGTCCGTATCTCCAATCCGTTTGAGTCCAACCATGATTTTTGTGTTCTCAGGGAGCCTTGAGCATTTAATGTCCGATTAAACGACTCAACGGGTTTTCCTTTGATTCTTGGGTGTGTTTCTCGTTGTTTTCAGTCGCTATACTCGTAGTAATCGTGTTTTCATTATTTTTTCATGGACGAGTGTAGGTGTTCGTTGGAGTTTCGGTATCGATTGTTGAGGCAAGTATCTTGCTCATACGATTTGTGTCTTGTGAATAGAAATTACGTGTTGGTTTTACGATGTTTTGGTTTACCTTCGGGGATATGATTCGTGTGAATTGATTATGAATTGATTATTTCGAACGTTTGATGGTATTAATGATATCCTTGCTTGTTTAACGTTGTGGGATCGTGTTGGTTATGTTAATCATGTGTTTGTGTTGTGCTTGATTATTCATGATTGAGGTATCGTGATGATTATGATAATTGTGTCGGAATGATTATACACTTGGACATGTATTGTGGTGTATTGTCAAATGGCCGGACATAATTGTAATAATGTGTGTTTGTTTGTGGTAATGTGTTGAGATGATCGATATGTGTGGTGAAGTGAGAGTGCGTGGAACCGGGTACGGTCCGTCGTGACCTCTGGGGTTCGTTACATGATGTGTACGAATAGTGAATGTGTGGAACCGGGTACGGTCCGTCGTGACCTCTGGGGTTCGTTACATGATGTGTACGAACAGTGAATGTGTGGATCCGGGTACGGTCCATCATGACCTATGGCGTTCGTTACTTGACGAGTAGGAACAGTGATTGACTGGATAATGTTTTGATGTTGATTCACGGACCCGTAATGATATCCTAGCTATTGTGTTTTGAAACAAGAATCAGGCTAAGGCCCTATCAATTTTGAAAAAAGTTTTGTAACTTGGGACTCGAGGTCCAAAAAGGTTTCTACTTTTAAAATCCCCGAGATGATGAATTTATTTGTTGGAGCGAGATTGGTCGGTAGCGCCGTTTGGAGATAGAGTTACAAAACTCTTTCGCGTTGCGGAAGCGATTTAAAGGCGCGGAAAATAAATAGACACAAGATTTATAGAGGTTCGGCCAAACGTGCCTACGTCCTCTCTTCAGTATCTTTTTCTATAGGATGAAGATCAACCTCTGCACCTCTCTTCTATCGGTCGAGGGATAACCGTTACAAACTCGTCTTCTATCGGTCCAAGTAAACCGTTCAATCACTTGTCTTTTTGTCGGTCCAAGTTAAACCGTTTTCCTTTTCTATTGGACAAGGCTTTCTATGGGTACTAGATAAACCTCACGTGGATATAGATTGTTATTCTAATAATGCCGGATCCTTGATCCTAATAACACCAAATCCAATCTTATCCTTTCTTTTTCCTCTCTTGTATGATTTCGTGTATAACACTCAATCACTTATCAATATAAGCTCAAATACAACAACTAGAATGATTACAATGATATCTCAAGTATGAACGATTTGCTCAAGGTAGTTGTATGGATTAATACCAAGTAGTTTGGTATTTATAGCCATTTTCATCCAACTAGCCGTTAGCTCCATTTGACTCTTTAGCGTGCGCTAGCTTTCTTGCGTAGCGTACGTTAAGCTCGTTACGTACATTATAGATGTCCTGTAGCGTACATTATCGATTTCCAGTTTCAGTCCAGTGGCTTTCGTTTATTCCTTTACGTACGTTATCACTTTTCATTACGTACGTTAAGCAGTCTCTTTAGCGTAAGTTAACTACATTCAGTAGCGTACGTTAATCACATATAGCCGTTGCCTGCATTTGTCAAAGTATCCGTTGAGCGCTTGACTTTGACCCGAAATATTCCAACGTTCATCTGATTTGAATTCTCATTACGTACGTTAACTTGTCTGCGTTGCATATGTTAAATTGCCTTCGATAGCGTGCGCTATACAATGCGTATAGCGTGCGTTAATCTTATCTATCTGCAGTCAGTTTTCACTCATCTGATCAGGTAACTATTCCCATCTTGGCTGATCAGATGACTTTTCTTCTTGTTGTTTTGTTTTGTTTAACAACTAATCATCAAAACTCGAATAATGAATATTTGAAATAAAATATTCCAACAATCTCCCCCTTTTTGATGATTACAAAACAACAACTTGAATTGGATAAAACCTGCAAACTAATCGGCTTTGATCGTTTCGTTAGTTTCTTCGCCCATCTTTTCTTTCTGTCCTTTTCAACTACTTCTTATCATTTTTCAGCTTCTTCGATTTTTTTCGATTTTTCTCCTCCTTATATCATTCTTCTTTTATCCCATTCAACTATTCTCCCCATTTTTGTTATCAGCAAAAAGTGTGAATAAAAGATAAATAATGATCGATAATAAAATGTATGCGAAAATGTATGCAAAAATGGGTAATCTCCCCATGACAAAAATCTCCCCCTTTTTTAAAAAAAAAAATATAATACTCCGCCTGAGTAAAATACTAATTGATAAAAATTGATTTTTGGGGATCCAACCGAAAGTCGGTCGTTTTTCATTTAAATAGACGATATTCGGACTAGTGGTTCCTTTTGGAATCCTAATCTTTTAATTTTAATCGTCAGACGTGGTTTTTTACGGTTTGAAATATGATGCCCAATTTTTAAACATTTTTCACATCGGGGTATTTTGAAATTTAAGCATACGTTTTTAGTATGCGGTTTGAATCCTAACCCCTATTTGTTTAAAGTAAATTTTTGAACCGATAGCATTTGATCAAATTTATCATTACCGCATGAAAATTTCTTTGTCAAAATTTTAAGTTCGTCTTGAACTTTCAGAAGATCATTCTTTAAATTATTTTCTATTTCAAGACATTTTGAATGATCGGTCTCAACAAATTTTCCTTTTTCAAGATTTGGAAATTTTATTTCCAATAATTTATTTTTAGATTGGAGGGATTTAATTTCGGATAAAGCATTTGAAAATCGGTATGCAATAATTCGAATGCTTCAAATAATTTGTCTTGAGACGATGTACTAACCTGGCTTTCGACGTCGCTATCGTCGAATGAACTTCTTGCCATGAGTGCGAGATTATTTTGATTGATGAAATCTTCGTCCTCGTCTTCGTCACTCCACGTGGCAATTAATACTTCCTTCTTTGAAGTTGATGCTCGGCAATTCTTTGCGAAGCGGCCTCGTTTACCACAGATTCGACAGTTGTTTTCGAATTTCTTAGATTCGCCCGTCTTGATGTCTTTCTTTCTCCGGTTTAATAAGTTTTGAAACTTATTAATATTCTTGGCATAATATGCCGATTCTTCATCACTTTCGTCCACCGGGATTTCTTCTTTTCTTGACATCTTAGCTTTTAAAACTATTGATCGTTTCTTCGGCTTCGGCTTTACGTTTCGAGATTTAAGGACAATCTCGTAATTTATTAGAGAACCAACGAGGGCACTAAAATCGAGTGTATTGAGATCTTTAGATTCCATGATTGCCGTCATGGTGCCGTCCCACTCGCTAGGTAGTGATCGTAATATTTTCTTGACTTTCTCACTACTTGATAGCGGTTTCCCGAACGAAGTTAGTCCATTGGTGATGACCGAAAATCGGTCGAGCATGTTGGTGATGGACTCATTACCCTTCATCATGAACAACTCGTAGTCATGGAGAATCATATTGATCTTCGTCTCCTTGACTTGAGTTGTTCACTCGTGTTTGATTTCAAGAATTTTCCATATTTCTTTAGCACTTTCACACGATGAAATACGATTGACCTCTTCTGGATTTGAGGCACAATATAAAAGTTGAGTGGCCTTACAATTTAGATGATCGTTCTTCCAATCCTCGTTATTATATTCTCCGAAACTCTTAAGAGATCCATCGGATTTGATTGGAACTTTCGGGCCTAGACAAATGATCTTCCAGATTTCTATATCATAGGCGCGAATGAAGCTCGACGTCTTTTTCTTCCAAGTCATATAATTTGATCCATCGAAGAATGGTGGTCGGTTCAAGGCAAGACCTTCGACCGGTGCAAATTAAAACGCCATTTGGATCGACTTCTCCTCGGATGTTAAGCCGCTTCTAGGAGTACCTCTTCGATACCAATTGTTGGAGCGAGATTGGTCGGTATCGCTGTTTGGAGATAGAGTTACAAAACTCTTTCGCGTTGCGGAAGCGATTTAAAGGTGCAGAAAATAAATCGACACAAGATTTATAGAGGTTTGGCCAAACGTGCCTACGTCCTCTCTTCAGTATCTTTTTCTATAGGATGAAGATCAACCTATGCACCTCTCTTCTATCGGTCAAGGGATAACCGTTACAAACTCATCTTCTATCGGCCCAAGTAAACCGTTCAATCACTTATCTTTTTGTCGGTCCAAGTTAAACCATTTTCCTTTTTTATTGGACAAGGAATCAACCAATCTAGCTTTCTATGGGTACTAGATAAACCTCACATGGATATAGATTGTGATTCTAATAATGCCGGATCCTTGATCCAAATAACACTGAATCCAATCTTATCCTTTCTTTTTCCTCTCTTGTATGATTTCGTGTATAACACTCAATCACTTATCAATATAAGCTCAAATACAACAACTAGAATGATTACAATGATATCTCAAGTATGAATGATTTGCTCAAGGTTGTTGTGTGGTTTAATACCAAGTGGTTTTGTATTTATAGCCATTTTCATCCAACTAGCCGTTAGCTCTATTTGACTCTTTAGTGTGCGCTACCTTTCTTGTGTAGCGTACGTTAAGCTCGTTACGTACGTTATAGCTGTCCTGTAGCGTACGTTATCGATTTTCAGTTTCAGTCCAGTGGCTTTCGTTACTTCCTTTACGTACATTGTCACTTTTCATTACGTACGTTAAGCAGTCTCTTTAGTGTACGTTAACTACATTCAGTAGCGTACGTTAATCACATATAGCCATTGCCTGCATTTGTCAAAGTATCCGTTGAACGCTTGACTTTGACCCGGAATCTTCCAACGTTCATCTGATTTGAATTCTCAGTATGTACGTTAACCTGTCTATGTTACGTACGTTAAATTGCCTTCGATAGCGTGCGCTATACAATGCGTATAGCGTGCGTTAAGCTTATCTATCTGCAGTCAGCTTTCACTCGTCTGATCAGGTAACTATTCCCATCTTGCCTGATCATATGACTTTTCTTCTTGTTGTTTTGTTTTGTTTAACAACTAATCATCAAAACTCGAATAATGAATATTTGAAATAAAATATTCCAACATTATTTTCAAATACTTCGTCGTTTGCTTTCTAATTAATAAAACCTCTCCGGAATATTTTGGCAACTGATTGTCGTATCCTATTCGTGGTTACTATTTACTTGTTAAAGTTCGTATGGTTATATACTTGCACTAGCAAAATTTCAGTTTGCTAACCCCCGAATAATCGGGAGGTGGATGCTTGTTATTGCATTCAGGTACGTACAGGTCTTTGGGGAGCGAACCACGAGATCTGTGCCAAGGATTATGGAAGACAAATGATACTAATCACGTGAGGGCGAGTATTGAGATTTGTTGGTCCAATTGTATTATTTTTTCCACTGTAGTGTTCTCCCGTCTTATGGGAGTGTTGTTTTATTTTGACCCATGTGCGGGTATGAGTTTTGTAAAGGAGATGTATAACTGGGCTTTTCATCCTTTCGGGGCTGCAGCTTCTTCTTACTCCAGGTCTTCTCTCTTCTGGTTTAGCAGCTTTCGTTACCAACCCAAGAGCAGAAGCAGGTGCTATGTTATTGATGTAAGACCAAATCGGTCTATGGATTTTTTATGTGATCTCTTGTGTTGGTATCTAGCCTAGTAGATCCTCAGGGAGAGGGTCTGCAGTGCTGTAATATTCTCGAGCGGAATGGGGGTGTTACAAAGGCCGCGTCGGGGAGGAGAGAAACCCCTACACAGCGGGTTGAGAGATTGGCCGCCTAAAGGAGGAGGCGTGGGGAGGCTAAGCGGAAAAGGGTGGACACCGAGCCTGAGGCCAGTGTCAACAAAACGGAGGCTCAAACTGTCCCTGGAGTTTTACCCATGTCGAGCCCAGTTAGGACTGGTCTTAGCTGCCGGGAAGGAGGTCTTGTTGATTTAGAGGGACATTATCTCCCAGTCAACAAGGACCGGGAGGACCCTTGTGCCGAAATGAGGGGGAGGAGGCCGTGCTAGTTCCTCAATTTTGTCTGGATGACTACTCCCACCGCCGAGATGCTTGAGAGGGTTCCGCTGGCGGTAGCTGAGTCCAGTCACGTTCCGATTCGGGCATGGACGTCGAATATGGAGCTTGTGACTAAGGACATGGATATCGTTGAGTAGATCCAGTTCGGGAATGCGCAGCTCGGTCATGCTCTGGGGACGTACGTGAAGGCTGTCGGGGAATTCTAGGCCTTAGCTGAGAAGCACAAATAGGTGGTGGCTGAGCTTCAAACCCTTCGGGGGGAGCACAATGTCTGCCCATCTCTGGTTCGGTCCATGGAGGACGAAATATCGACCTTGAAGGATGAGATGGCAGCTCTGGTCAGCCGAGCCAGCGAGGCCGACACGTGGAGGGACAAGGTCTGGGAGATGACTGAGGCAGCCGAGTCCATGCATAAGGGTTGGAGGAGATCCGGGCCGAGCACGAGGCTTATCTGAGGGAGACAAATGCCCGGATCAAGCGTATGACCGAGCAGGTTGATACTTGCGAGGCTACGGGCTATGCCAAAAGTTTGGATGCTGGGGCGGCTGCTTTCAAGAAGATGGCCGAGTTCGAATAGCTGATCAACCTGAACTACATCTCCATATGTTACGAGATGTTGGACCTGATGAAGGAGGGGAAGTCGGTTGATGAAGTTCGCGCCTACATCATGAGTCGGGCGTCCGACCTGTAGGTGGAACTGATGGACGTCGATGAGCCGGAGGAGGCCGATGGGGCTGCGGGGGGAGCGGATACAGCCCCCGCTGGTGAAGGTGAGGGGCAGTCGTTTCAGGCGGCCAGTCAGAGTGGGGGAGCTAAATAGCCTTATATTTTTAAGTTTATTTCGTGTATGGCCTGCGTGCCCCCTTAGCATTTGTTTTCTCTTTGCTTTCTCTGAATGTTTTTGTAAACAGTTGAATATTTAAGATTTTCTTTATGGGTTTACAGCACATGTTTAGTTCTTTTTTCTTGGATGTTCAGGCCGGGTTGGTTCGGTCGTTGCCTCTTTGATATTCTTAATTCGTGGTGCCGGGGTGAGCCCGGTTTTATCAGTGCCGGAGGAGCCGGTCATTTATGGTGCTGAGGCGAGCTCGGTCTTAGGGTGCCGGAGGAGCTGGTCATTCATAGTGCCGATACGAGATCGGTATTATGGTGCCGGAGGAGCCGGTCATTCGTAGTGCCGAGGCGAGCTCGGTCTTATGGTGCTGGAGGAGCCAGTCATTCGTAGTGCCGAGGAGAGCTCGGTCTTATGGTGCTGGAAGAGCTAGTCATTCGTTTTGCCGATCCGAGCTCGATCTTATGGTGCTGGAGGATCCGGTCATTCGTAGTGCCGAGGCGAGCTCGGTCTTATGGTGCCGGAAGAGCCGGACATTCGTAGTGTCGAGGCGAGCTCGGTCTTATGGTGCCGGAGAAACCGGTCATTCATAGTGCCGAGGTGAGCTCGGTCTTATGGTGCCGGAGGATACGGTCATTCATAAGAGCCAAAAAAGAGAAAGCTGACCCTGATTTTATTAATAATACTTCTTTAGATACATGGCATTCCATGGATAAGTAAATTTTTGGACGCTCATGTATTCCAGCCGGTAGGCCCATTATGGAGGACTTCGCTGATCTTGTATGGTCCCTCCCATTTTGGTCTAAGTGGTCTGGGATCCGGTTCCAATACTCATTTTAGAACCAGGTCTCCGACTCGGAAGCCCCTCGGCCGGACCTTCGAGTTGTAGTATCGCTCGCACCTTATTTTACAAATAGCATTTCGCATTTCTACTTGGTCCCGTTTTTCTGTGATAAGGTCCAGGTTTACCTGGAGGGCCAAGTTGTTGTCTCGTTCTTCGAAATGGGTCACTCGATAAGTAGGTGCCCCAATTTCGACCGGTACGACGGCATCAGTGCTGAAAGCCAAGGAGAAGGGAGTTTCTCCGGTGGTGGATCGATGTGTTGTCCTATAAGTCCATAAGGCTCCAGGTGTAACACCCCAAACCAGGCGGATATTACAGTGCCGTGGACCCCCGACTGGGACCCACCAGGCGAATGAAAAAGGATGAATTACACAGGGTAAATGTAGTACCGAACCACATTATAACATCAATTACTCCGATTAGGAGTTTCATACAACACACCCAGGATAATATAGAATACTTGTGTATCTTATGTGACGATAAAATACACGACACTGAATGAAATGAGTATTCGAAGGTAATGTCTGCAGCGGAATAATAAAGAAAACATAAATGACTGAATAAATGACTGAAAGGATTGGGGCCCCCTTCTAGTATCACTGGGACTCTCCGCCGTCAACGTGCTCTCCTCGCGCTTTGCCTTGCCATGACACGAAAAACAATATCCCCAAACGGAGTCGATTATCTGAACAACAATCCTCAAGGGTTGAAAATACACAATCATGATATATCCGAAATTATGAATTATCTGTCGAACATACGCAATCAAACATGCTATATGAATCGACTATCGAGACGGCTCAAAGGAATGGCGCCACACTACGTCCGGGATGGAAATGTGTCCGTGCACAAGCCACCAACGATCAAACACGCGTGGTCTTGTACTAATCGGTCCTCACGAGCAATCGACTCGTGTGCACACCCAATGTGAGGCCAACAACCAACACACGACCATAATGTGCCCGACATGAAAATCCTACACATACCAACTGCACGCCAAGATGACCGGAATGCCACAATATGACAATAGTGACAACGAAAATGAATAATGACACACCAAGATTAAATCAAGGTGAAATGAATGATAGCTCAATGAAATGATCGAACCGCTGCTCCTTATGACCGAGGTGATTAATTGACAATGACGAGTTTTGATACGATTAATACAATGATGAATGAGTTATGATTATGAATGAACAACGACAAAAGGAATGAATATCCTTTTAACCGAGTAAGAATTAACTTACTCAATACCGATGATGAATGTCCGTCCACGAACAACGTCCTAACCAAGATACCGGTCGCTCGAACAACCTTAATTCAATACAATTACCAACAATCCGATCAATAACGAATTAAACACGAACATAACGAACTCAAGACGTCGATACGATTAAACCAAGTTCATAGGGGCATTATATCGAACACTTTGAGGCCAACTTCGATTGATTACAACTAAACCTCAACAATACCAATCTCAAATCCCCAAGAAGTGCTTCAAATCAATAAAACATCTCCAATACGATCAATAGTCCGTTAAGAATATCCAAAACGTGATTATAACAACTATTAATCGGAAATCCCCAAATCCACTCGATATTCAAAGTGTTCTAGAATAAATCCCTCAAAAATCCAATGAATCCTTATACAAACTCATAATCATATACATATCCCTTCATAAAACATGATTATAACGTCCAAAACATCATATCTCAACACAAAATCGAAATCCAAGGTGTTGAAGAAATTACCTCTTGAAGATCTAACCACTTCGATCCGATGAACACGAGTTATAACGAGTACCCAAGCTTCCCAAAGGAATGAAGATGATGAAGATTACACACTCAAGTGATTGATGATGATAAAAACTCTCTCTCAACCCTCTCTCTCGGATGAAGAAGGAAAAAATGAAAAAGTGAAGTGAAATGACCCGCCAAGTCATTAAAATCTGCCGGAAGTTACGGCCGTAACTCGCCCTCTTACGGCCGTAACTTTCCAAGTCAACGGCCTTACGGCCAGAATCGCCAACTCAGACGGCCGTAACTCGCTTCGTCCGAAGCTCGCCGACACTTTACGGCCAGAATCGATCTGAGTTACGGCGTAACCCGCCTTCGTCAAAAACATCCGCCGACACCCTTACGGCCAGAACCGCACACCTACGGCCGTAATCGATGATACGGCCGTATCCGCCAAATCTTACGGCGTAAGCCCTCTTCGCCGAAAACGCCGGGCACCGCCGCCGCCACAGACGGCCAGAATCGCCAACTCAGACGGCCGCATCGCCTCGACTTACGGCCGTATGCCGCAACCCTTACGGCCGTAAGTCACCCTTGGTCGACAACACCCAAAACTTACGAACACCACTTACGGCCGTATCTCACCATCCTTACAGCCGTAACTCACCTTCGGCCGAAAATGTCTCGTGAGCTCGCTTTGACGCGCACGGCCAGAATCGCCAGCCTTTACGGCCAGATTCTGCTCAACTTACGGCCGTACCACAGACCTTACGGCCATAAGTCCCTTTCGTCCCAAATGGCTCAAACACGAACCCTTGTTACGGCCGTAACCCAAAGTCCTTACGCCGTAACTCGATGCTGGCCAAGTTGAAAATTCCGATAACTCCGATTCCACGATACGACTGATGAATGATCCGACATAACATACGAATGTGAAAATGAACAAGTCTAACACAAGCCACGGATGATGCTCCCAGTACGACTACCAAACACGATGAAAATAATAATACTCCCGTCGATCTCTAAACGGAGATGACATGACGATCGGTAACTGATATACGATTACAACATGCCAACATTGAACGCAAATGAGTGATTCATGAATGATGAGTGATTATTAATGAGTGAGAATTACTGAGTGACAATTACAAACTGATAATTACTGAATGAAAATGAATGAATTACAACCGGGTATTACACCAGGAAATTCTTTCGGCCACGAACCCTTAAGTTCCTCGAGGCGCGTCTTGAGGTGTTGTTTTATAATTTTGTCGACCGTCTCGACTTGTCTATTGGATTGCGGGTAGTATGGCGTGGAGAACTTGTTCCGTATACGGAGGCCGTCGCAGAATGCCTGGAATTACTTGTTGTCAAATTGCTTGGCCTTTTCGGAGACGATAGACTGAGGAATCCCAAATCGACAGATGAGGGACTTCCAGATAAAATCAACTATCTTCTGCTCGGTCGTCCGTGTCATGGGTTCGGCCTTTGCCCATTTTGTGAAATAATCGACTGCGACTATGGCATATTGCACTCCTCCCCGTCCTTTAGGTAGGGTCAATTAGGTCAATCCCCCACTTGGCGAACGGCCATGGGCAATAAACGAAAGTGAGAGTTTCTGGTGGTGATCTGATCTGAGGGGAGAAGATCTGGCATCGGACGCATTTTCAAGCGAGTGCGACGACGTCTTTCTTGAGACTTGGCCAGTAATTAGACCCGGCAAAATAGGCCTGAGCCCGCGGAGGCCACTACCATTTTGGGCGGGCATTGGGCCGCATATTATTAGCCCAAAAACCGGGACTTTTGGCCCGCCAGATTTGGCCCGCCCAGTAGAGGCCCGGCCCAGCGGCCCGCCTGCCCATTTTTTTTTTTTTTTTTTGTAATTTATGTTATGTGTAATTATAATATTTAATTTTTTTTCCTTGTTTGTTAGATTATAATACATCTATATGTTAATTATTGATGTAATTTTATTTCTTTTGGGACTTTGTGATTACTTTGTAGTATCTCATATCAATAATAATATTATTTTATGATTTTATAAGAAATTAGTAGTGATAAATGATATGATGATCAAATAAAAATATTTGTATATTTGTCTTTTGATTATGGTAGTGTAGTAAATAATGTAATTATCAAATAAAAATAATTGTATATTTATTTATCTGATTGTGATAGTATAGTGAATAATATAATAATTAAGGATCGAAAAATATTTGTATATTTATTTCAGAATTAATATTTCAAAAAAAAAAAAAGTCGAGGCCCGCGGTCGGCCGAGCCCGCCGGGCGCCACGCCTAATAATTACGGCCCAAGAAAAACGGGCCTCTTTGGCCCGGCCCAAAAAAGGCCCGCCCGTTTTATGCCCGGCCCGTTTGGGCCGGGCCCGCCCGTTTGCCAGGTCTACCAGTAATATCCGTGACGGGTCAGTTTAAAAGCGAGTGCTTGGCCTCCTGAATGATTGCCGCATATGCCCTCGTGCACCTCCCTAAGGGCGTAGTCTGACTCCGACTCTGACAAGCATCTCAGCAGTGGGACCGAGTAGCCTCGCTTGTATAAGGTGCCCTCCAAAATGGTGAATTGAGCGGATTGAGTTCGGATTGTTCGAGCTTGGGCTCGATCCTTGGGTAATACGCCATTTTGGAGGTACTAAATTATGGGGTGCATCCATGCTTGGGGTTCCACCTATTCGGCTGTTTGAACTTCGGCCATTTCCAGGGCCGACGACGCGTGGTATCCTATGCTGACCTCATTCATATGCTCGGCCCCGGAGATGGATGCTAGTTTTGCTAAGGAGTCTGCCTGGATATTTTCTGATCGAGGAATATGTTGTATATTTCCTCGAAAATCTTGCAACCGAGCTCGTGCTAGGCGGAGGTACTTGATAAATTTAGGCTTATTGGCCTCATATTCGCCCTTGATTTGGTTAACCACCAATTGAGAGTCGCTTAAAACGGTGTGGCGAGTGAGGCCCAGGGAGGTCGCCATTTCTAGTCCGGTCAGGAGGGCTTCATATTCGGCCTCATTATTAGTGGCCGAAAAGCCAAGGCAAACAGCCGAATAGAACAACCATTGATTGGGACTGACTAGCACTACTCCTGCGCCTGCTCGATCACCGGTCGACGACCCATCTATATAGAGTGACCATTCCTCAGATCGGTCGTCCTCTTGGGCGATTGTTGGTGTGAATTGTACGATGAAATCTGTAAGGACCTGACCTTTTATGGTGGTGCATGATTCAAAGGCTATGTCGAACTGTCCGAGCTCGACAGCCCAAATAATCATCCGACCGTAGACGTCCGGTCGGTGCATGATTTGTTTTAGAGGGTAGCTTGTTAAGACGACTACACGATGTTCGAGGAAGTAGGGCCTCTGCTTACGGGACGCCATTATGAGTGCATAGGCCAACTTTTCCATAGGAGCGTACCAGAGTTCGGCATCGTGAAGGGCCTAGCTGACATAGTAGACCGGATGCTGAATCGAATGTTTCGTCCGGATAAGGGCGGCGCTGATGGCGGAGTCGGACACATCAAGATATAAATAGAGAGGCTCTTCGCGGGCCGACTGTTGTGGGATCGGTGCTTCTGTCAGGACTTCCTTGATCGCCTCAAAGGCTTTCTGGCACGGGTCGGTCCATTGGAAATCCTTGTTTTATTTATCGCCTCGAACAAGGGTTTGCATTTGTCGGTTGAGTGAGAGATAAAACTACTTAGCGCGGTTAGTCTTCCTGTGAGGCTCTGAACTTTTGTGACCGAAGTCGGCGGAATAAGTTCGGTTACTGCCCTAATTTTATTGGGATTAGATTCAATTCCTCTCTGGTTTACCATGTAGCCGAGGAACTTTCTTTAGCTGATCCCAAACGAACACTTATTTGGGTTTAGTATCATCTTGTACTCGCGTAAAACCGTAAACATTTCCTTAAGATCCTTTACATGGTCGGCAAATTACAAGGATTTTACAAGCATATCATCTACGCATACTTCCATTGTATGAGTTATCAAATTACAGAACATTTTGTTTACCACGCGTTGATATGTAGCGTCAGCATTATTGAGTCCGAATGGCATCATACAGTAGCAGTATAGGCCTCGGGCCGAATAGAATGAAGTGTTCTCCTCGTTAGGAGGATGCATCCTTATCTGGTTGTATCCATAGTACGTGTCCATGAAGCTCATCAGTTCGTGGCCGGCCATCGCGTCGACCATGTAGTCAATGTGTGGCAGAGGGTAGCTATCTTTCGAGCAGATTTTATTCAGATTGTAGAAGTCGATACATAGCCTCCAAATCCTGATCGACTTCTTTAATAGGACAGGATTGGCTATCCAGGTCGGGTATCTTGCCTCCCGGATGAACTTATTGTCAATCAGCTTTCCCACTTCTTCTTCTAGTCCTTGTTGCCTCTCGACCCCCAACTTTCTTCACTTTTGGATGACCGGCTTGGTGCTTGGGTCAAGGTTTAGCCTGGGACAGGCGTGTCCCGGATCGATTCCCTGCATATCGGAGTGGGTCCACGCGAAGACATCAAGATTTTGCCTAAGGTGGGAGATTAGCTCGGATCTAAATGGTTCTTGAAGGTTATGACCAATCCTGAGTTGTTTCGCGAGGCTGGCGTCGTCCGTGATCGATCAAGTCCACCTCTCCGGTTCAAAGATGGCGAATTTTCGCTTCGGTTTCCAGAGTGGGTCGGCTGTGATCTTCCTCGGCAGTGTGCTCCTTGCCGGGTCTACATCCCCGGTCTATATCCGAGCTGGCGCTTGCGTCGGAGGCTTGAGTGGTTGCTGGCTCTCCTATTTCGAGTTCTTCCCGGTTCTCCCCTTGGTCGGATTCGTTCGGTCCTTGATAGAACGAAAATAGTGTGCTAAAATCATTGTTAATTATAAGGTTTTAATGAATTTTATGTTGGCACACTTGGTTATTTTCCATATATTTATATTTTGGATGTAATATACTTCACTTGGCAATTTGTTGTTTAATTTAGGTGTTTAATGGAGTTTTTAAGCTTAAGGAATAATTTGGATCATCAAACGGACCAAGCCAAGGTGATTTAGGCTTAAATGAAGAAAATATCGCGCGACACTGGGCGGCCCAGTGTCAGTTCGCTGACCCAGTGTCAGTCCTGTTTCGAAAATAATCTTACTTGGTGCCCAAGAAACGACTCCAAAATCACCCAATCAGTTCCACAAGGCAATAAATCGGTCCATATGCTGGAAAAAGGAATTGGAATAGATTTGGGAAGAAAGACTCCAAGGAAATTAAAACTCAAGAAGGAAGGAGTCCCAATTAAAGAAGGAAACTAAGAGATAAGGAATAATTATAAAAGGAGAGGAGGGCTGGAATTAATCTAAGTTTTGGAACATCAATTCATGGCTGGAGCAGAAGGAGAACGGTTGGAGCAGAAGGAGAAAGAGGATGACCGAGCTGATTTTCTCGCCGGAGCAACCGAGCCGATTCCGACGTGCGAAGAAGAAGACTACACCGTTTGAATTTCTTTCTTCTCATATCTATTATTAATTTGCTGTTTTCTAAAGCCAACATATCCGGCTAATTTTCTATTCTAGTTCTTAGTGAAGTTTGAAACCGTATTTGAATTATTCATGTTTTAATCCCGCAGCGTATTCTCAACTCGAATTCTCTTGAATTACTTTTGTGTTATTCAATTCACGACTATGCCATTTAATTTCTTGATTTGGTTTGGCCAACTAGATTAGGAGTTTTATGTCTTATGCTAGAAATTGAGTTGTAATCCGTAGTTGTTGCAATTTTAATTTCACAAGTAGCAAACAATTGATTTTTCCCAATTGGGTAACACAAAATCGAGATCCCTTAAGTCGAGCTTATGAACTTAATATCTTGCCTATTCCATTATTTTGGTTTTTAATGCATCTAGCGAGCGAGATTTTGAGAACTTGTTTTGAATCCACCGTATAGATAGGTTCGATTAAAGAGCTTGTTTTAATTGAAAAAACATAAGAAATAATTGGGGTCAACAGAGCTTGTTGTTGGCTTCGGAATGGGAGTTCATGAGATTAGAAAAGAGATAAGCGCTGCATTGAAACTTGAATTAATTCGAAACGGTGGATAACGGAGCTAAGAACTAGATTATTCCGTTAATTGATATTTTCGATTTTTATTTCCTTTGTTTATTTTTAATTTATTTTACGCAAATCATTTTAGAAACTGAAATCCCCCCTCGTTTTTATCTTATTTTAATTGCTAAAAGTATTTAATCCTTAATTAGTCTAATTGATTTACCGTTCTCTGTGGGATCGACCCTTACTTGCTGATACTACTAGTTAGTAGAAGTAAGCCAAGGAAAAATATAAATAACTAATTTTGACGCGTCACGACTGCGCGGTCAAAATGTTGGCGCCGTTGCCGGGGAACGGTTTTAAATCAATTTTTCTTATTTTGGGTTAAAAACTTTCTGCAATTTCGACACTGGGTGACCTAGTGTCAGTTCTGGAAATTCATTATAATTGTCAGTTGTGCACTAATCCGTTTGTTTTAGCTTTGCATGAATACAAGGTCCCGAGGGGATAAAGACTTACAATACTTTCCAGAAATCACCAAACGAGATCGAATTTTCTGACGAAAAGCAAAAGAAACCAAAGAATCACTCAGGCACTTACCATTTTCTTTCGAAACATCACCCAGTGAGTCGGAGGACGAAATTGGAGTCATGGCAAATAACGCTGAAAAGACGCTGAAGCAATTAGCCAACCCAGAGCTACCTCAACAACCACTGTGCATCACGATCCCGGCTATTGAAAACAACAACACCTTTGAATTGAAGTCGGGATTGATTCACTTGCTACCTGCATTTCATGGTCTATCATGAGAGGATCCGCACAAACCTCTCAAGGAATTCCATGTCGTTTGTTCAAGCATGAAGCTCGGTGTCACCGAAGAACAAATCAAGCTTAGAGCCTTCCCATTCTCATTAAAAGATTCGGCTAAGGATTGGTTATTTTATTTACCGTCGGCCACCATCACAACATGGAACGAGATGGAGAGCTTATTTCCACAAAAATATTTTCCAGCCTCTCGAGCGGCCAACCTAAGGAAAGAAATATGTGGTGCAAGGCAAATGACCGGAGAAACGTTGCATGAATATTGGGAACGATTCAAACAATTGTTATCTCGATGCCCGCAACACCAAATTAGCGAGCAGCTCCTTATTCAATATTTTTACGAAGGACTTAATCCGATGGAGCGAAACACGATAGATGCGGCAAGTGGAGGAGCCCTAGTGGACAAAACTCCCACGGCCGCAAGGTCTCTCATAATCAACATGGCGGCTAATTCACAACAATTTGGATGTCGCGATGCACCGATCAGGATGGTGAAGGAGATCCATGACTCGTCCCTTGAGGAAAAATTGAATGAGCTAACTACTTTTGTTAGAAAACTTGCTGTAGGTAATAGCACGCCAGTCGTACCCTGTCGTCTTTGCAAAACCACGGAGCATACAACGGAGAATTGTCGGATTTTGCTTGATGAAATTGAGGCACACGCCAATGCAATTGGAACCGAAAATTCCTATGAGAGGAAGAACGATCCGTACTCAAACACATACAACCCAGGATGGAGGGACCACCCTAACTTTCGATGGAAAAACCAGCAAGAGGCGCCTCCACAAAATAGGGGACAATTCTACAAGCAGCTCGCCGAAAATCCGACACCATCTTTGGAGGAGATGATGAAGACCCTTATGGCAAACACTATGCAGATACAACAGGGCATGAATCAGTTCCAGCATGACACTAAATCGAGTATAAAAATTCTCGAAAATCAAGTGAGTCAACTAGACATCACGGTGAGCCGCATGGAGAGCCAAAATAGTGGGAAATTGCCATCCCAACCTGAGCCGAACCCAAGGAACGTGAGCGCTGTAACTCTAAGGAGTGGGAAACAGCTTAAGGAGCCTAAGAAAGTGGAGGAAGCTGAAAACGAGGAGGAAAAATCCACTGAACAGATCAACACTGGGACACCTAAGGCGTAATCGCACTCAAAGGCAGAATCACGGACAAAGAAGGTAAATTGCCTAAAATCGCTTCCTTTTGTAACACCCCAAGATATTCGGAATAATTACAGCGCCGTAAACCCTTTAAGTAAGGATTTACAAGGCTAATTAAAAGAAATGTAAATATAATCCAACAATACCACGGAAGTTCAAAATACAAAACCGGTTCCAACTGATCCATTGAATTAATTAATACAACCATATCGAAATGATATTAATAAGACACGCGTACTCGAGTACTGAAAATGAACCAAGAAGACAAATCACAATAACAATAAACATCACTGAGCCCCTTCGTCGTCACGCTTGCATCGTGGTCGCTTTCCCGCTCCTCGGCTACCTGAACATCAAAATAAATGTCCACCCCCGAAGGGGTTAGCAAAACGATGCTAGTACAAGTATCATATTAAACAAATCGAATATGCATCAACAATACATAACAAGATACACCACACGGACTTCCGCTACCGGAATCCAACAATGCGAATCCACAAGATTCCATTAACACAGTATGGGTATTCCAATGATCCAGCGCCCTCAGCATAGATCCCAAGATGATCCCATCGGATCAACACGAGGTGGAAAAACCCGTCCAATGATCCAGCGCCCTCAGCCTAGATCCCAAGATGATCTCGTCGGACCAACACGAGGTGGACATCCGATCCAGCGCCCTCAGCATAGATCGTACAACATACACAAATACAATATCACAAGGTTCAACTCATGCATACATATATGCAAAATCGCTATGTCCATCAACATGAACATACAAACACTAGATAACGAATATCATGACAATTCAACGAAATAAATCCCATGTTCAACAACATGAATAAACCAAATACATGCTCAAAATACCAATATTAACAATTACGATACTTGCCTCAAAGAAGGCAAGAACTAATCACTCCAATGATCTCAACACACTCGAAGGCCGCCTCCTTCGATCAACGTAGCAAGCTCGAACCTTAACAAAAGAAATAATATAGAATTCATCTCATGTCGTACGAATGTCTAGCAATCCGATCTACGGCCGAAAGCTCTCAAAATGTAATCTGCCTGAACTACTTAGCGTACGCTACGTATTCTACGTAGCGTGCGCTAAGCCTGCTCGTTAGCGTACGTAAACGACGAAGTCTAGCGTACGCTAACTATGTACTGACAGTCCTCTCTGATCAGCCGACAGACTCGACTGACGACATAACGTACGTTGTTTAGTATATTTTGAGTAATATTTTTATTAGTATTTTATGTATATAATTGTGTGTTTTGTGTGATAATTTATTCGTTTTACCATATATTTATATTAGTTCATTTTGTTAGAATTTTCTATAATTTTATGTCATTTTTGGATAATTAATTGGAATTAAATTATATCTCGCAGTTAACCAACCTAATACAAGACAGATCAATTGGTTCAAGGGCGATATTTTTACAAAATTCAAATATAGTCACGACTGTCTCACTTTATTCGTCTCGCCGAGACGATCATTTTAAAAAATCATCCGAATCCGAGTTCGTATTAAGAAGTTATGACCGTTTGAAGGACAATTAAATAGATTTGACCATATCGCCACGTGTCAACACCGATTGGACCGAATTTCAACTTTGTGCTGATGTCATCCATGACATCGCACCTCATGGGCAGCCGTTAATTATTGGGAGGTGGAAATTTTTAATTGTAAAAATAATTATTTTATTGATTTTGAAGTAGTATAAATAGGGGATGAATGTGTATTGTTTTGAGAGGAGAAAAAAGGAGAAAAAATAGAGAGATATTATTGTAAGGGAGAGAAAAAAAATATTGTGTAATAAAATTATATTTGTGTAATAATATTATGGAATATTTATTTATTTGTGTTGTTATTATGAGTGAGTAATTTTCTTTTCAAGGTTATGATGAAACCATGTCTATATTATTATTAATATTTATATAATAATTCCAAATAAATGTTTTAAACGATTATGATTTTCGCTTCAATAGGGGAATATTATTTCATCAATTATATCACGTATTTTTGATAGTTATAAATTTCCTATTGCTTTGTGATTATTGATATTAGTTAATTTCTTTGATTATTTGTTTTCCATTAAATTGGATACATATAATGCTTAGAAATTACATTTTTTCAAGCGAAGGAAAATCTATATTTGAATTATAATTTTGTACTTATTGTCAGATCTATAGGGAAATAGTGAGATTGATTTAATCTATTCTAATTTCTTGGAATTAAAATATAAAATAAATAATAAATAGACATTGGTGGACTCTAAACCCTAGTAAATTATTTAAAATCAATTTATCTAAAATCTACTTAAAATTACTGTTATTTGTTGCAATTATTATAACCATTAAAAAATCAAATTATTTGGGACTAGGTTAGAATTTAATATAATTTGGTTCAAAACGATTGGAATAATTTGACTTCACTATCATAGTCCTCCCTGTGGAATCGACCTTGCACCGCATATCTACATCGAACAAATTGTGCGCTTGCGAGTATAAGACTAAATAATCAAACCACAACCAACAACAAGTTTTTGGCGCCGTTGCCGGGGAGGCGCAAACGAAGTACAAGAAGACCGTCGTCACCAAGTTAGTTGAATTCTTCTACTAGTTATTTATTTTACTGCTTTTCTTTATTATTATCTGTCTTTTTTAATATCCGTTAGTAGTAGAATTTATTTTATTTTTATATTTAAAAAAAAAATCTGAAAAATAATAAAAACTTTTAATAATAAATATAAGTAATAATAATAACTACTGTTCATTTTCGTAAAAATAATAATAAAATAAAAAAATAATAATAAAAAAGTCCAAAAATATATAAAAATATAAAAAAATCTGAAAAAAATTTAAAAAATTCAGAACTTATTTATTTTTATTTTAAAAAAAAAAGATCTGGAAAATAAAAAAAAAGTTTCAGACTTGAAGGTAATATTTTTGTAATTTTGGAATATTAATATTTAAAAAATCAAAATTTTAATTTAAATTCGAAAAAATAAAAAATAATAAAAATATATTAAAAAATAATCTGGAATATTATTTTCCGTAATAAATAAAAATCTGAATTATTTTATTTTATTTTTAAAAGTAAAACCTGCTAGTTTTATTAAAAAAATATTTCATAAAAAATCTAAAAATCTAAAAAAAAAATCAGATTAAGAATTAAAAATTTAAATAATCTGGAATATATACAATAAAATAAACTTTCTGAACTTTGAATTTTTTTTTAATAAAAACAGAATTTTTTAAAATAAATTACAATATTTTAATAAAAAAGGGAAAATACTAAAAAAAAATTAAAAAACTGTAAAACTTATAAAAAAAAAACAGAAACGAAAATTTGTAAAAAAAAAAACTATTTCTATTGTTTGCATAAAATAAAAGTTTGTAATTTTAATTTTTTTTAATTACCTTTTTTTTAAAAGGTAAAAACTGTTTTACCTTTTATAAAAACTTTTATAAAAATTGTCTTAAAAACTATTTGCATAAAAACTGTTTTAAAAAACTCTGAATTTTTTTTCGTGAAAAAAATAAATATATATATATATATATATATTAGCTCAATATTATTAGTCTAAAAATATAATAAAATTATAATAAATATAAAAATATAAAAACTAAAAAAAATATAAAATATAAAAAAAACAAAAAAAATCAGAATTTTTTTTTTAATTTTTATATCTTGTCTTTAGTTTTAATAGAATCTTCTAGTGGTAAATTTAGATTGTGTTTTTAGTTGTTATTTTCTATTTACAGTTTTCTTAGACATTTAGTTTAGTTGCAATATTTCTCGTCGTACAATTTAGTTTATCAATAGATATTGCTTCCGTAAATCAATTAGTAAATTTATTCCTTTGCAATCTATTACATCCTATAATTTTAGTAATAATTATAATAATATCATTATTATTAATAATAATAAAAATATAAAAACTCAAAAAAATATAATTAAAACAATAAAATCCTTTAAAAGATTCAACAAGGGATTGATATTTTTCACTCACTACTTTGTTCGATTTGAATAGAGAAAAGCTAAATATCAATCTTGTACAAACTGATTTTGAAAATCGATTGAATTTTGGCAAAAAGGCCTCGTTGTACATGCCAAGAAAGTTGGATTTTAAGTGCGATCGTTGTGACGCTCCAACGATCCGAAGTTCGATCGACTATCATAATTTGGTTTGTATGCAAAGTTAAAAAAAATTGTAATATCGGTGAATGCAAGTTTGGCAACGAAATAATAAAGGTCGATTAACGAGAAGAAGATTGTCCTTAACTAAAATTGAAGTTCAACAAACGAAACTGATACCAAAAATGGACGAAATCGAAAATCGGAATAATCAAGTTGCAAAAGAAAAAACTTTAATAGAATATTTTTCTCCAGTGAGTGCTAATTCTCCCTCTTGCATAGTGTTGCCTACGACTAATGCAACTCATTTCGAACTTAAACCATCAATAATTCAACTTCTTCCATCTTTTCACGGTTTGGAAAGAGAAGATCCGTATATGTATGTCAAGGAATTTCTCGATATTTGTTCTACTTTCCGATTCCAAAATTTCTCCGATGAATCACAAACTTAGATTATTTCCATTTTCTCTCAAAGATAAAGCAAAATTCAGCTAAATTCTCTTCAAGCAAGAACAATTACTAGTTGGGACCAACTAGTGAATAAATTTCTCGCAAAATTTTTTCCAATGTCCAAAATCGATAGTCTTAGAAGAGAAATATCCGAATTTTTCCAAAAAGAAAATGAAGAATTTTACGAGTGTTGGGAAAGATTTAATGATTTAATCCTTAAGTGTCCCCATCATGGTTTTGAAATATGGCGTTTGGTAAAATATTTTTATGACGGTTTAACTCAAACAATCGCCAATTAATCCAATCAATGCATGGTGGAAAATTTCTTCACCTTATTGGAGACGAAGCTTGGAATGCACTAGAAAATATGTCAATTAATTCACAACAATGGAATTCACTCGACTCTAGAGCCAAATCGATGCATACAATCCCAAAAAAAGGTGGAATTTACGAGGTTAAACAAGATGTTGAAATAAAATCTACTATAGATGATTTAGTACGAAAAGTGGATGCGTTAGTCTTGAAGCAATCCATCCCCTCGTCAAACTCAAAAAATGAATTTTGCATTTCATGTGCGGAATCATTTCATTCATCTCAATCTTGTCCCTCTGGTCCACAAAATCAAGAAATTTTTAATGAAGAAGTCATTGTGTTACATTCATATGGAAAATCTTCTGATACCCATTTGCTCCAACTTATAATCCAAATTGGAGGAATCATCCAAATTTTTCCTGGAAGCAAAACATGCCTCTAATGAATCAAGGAGGACATCAAATGAATATGTCAAATCAACAAAATGTCCGTCCTAATCAATATCCTCCAAATACTTATCAGTATCCTTCTACAGTGCCAAAGAAACCATCTTTGGAAGATACGTTCCAACAATTCATGCAATCTACTCAACAAATGTTTCAATCAACTCAAAGAAGTCGCATAATCAAACTCACAGGCTATTTCTAAGCTTGAAACACAAATTGGTCAACTTGCAACAACTTTAGCTGAAAGAGAAAAGGGAAAATTTCCAAGTCAGTCCATCCCTAATCCTAAAGGACAATATGAAGTAAACTCTTCTAACGCAGAAGTTCAGTCTATAACTACCCTTAGAAGCGGAAAAGAAATACAAAAACCTAACTATGATCCGGAAGAAAAATCAAATGAACCACAAGTCTCAAAATCAAAAGATTTTAAAGAAAAAGAAAAGCCTTACGTTCCAAAAGCTCCATTTCCTGAAAGACTTATTCCAAAAGATAAAAGTGCGCAATACAAAGATATAATGGAAATATTTAAACAAGTTCGAATAAATATTCCATTCCTTGATGCTATTAAACAAGTGCCCGCTTATTCTAAGTTCTTGAAAGATCTTTGCACCGTAAAAAGAAGAACAAATGTTCCAAGAAAGGCATTTTTAGTGAACATGTTAGCTCAATAATCCAAAATAAAACTCCCGTTAAGTATAAAGATCCCGGTAGTCCTACAATATCTTGTGTCATTGGAGATCACATCATTAAACGAGCCTTGCTTGATTTAGGAGCCAGCAGAATTTATTACCATATTCGTTTATACACAACTTGGATTAGGAGAGCTAAAATCAACATCCGTGATACTTCAACTAGTGATAGATCTATAAAAATACCTCGAGGAATCGTAGAGGATGTTCTGATTCAAGTAGATAAATTCTACTTTCCTGTTGATTTTATAGTCATAGACACTGAACCTGTTGATAATACCAAAGATCAAATCCCTGTCATTTTAGGAAGGCCATTTTTAGCTACTTCAAATGCATTAATTAACTGTAGAAATGGCATCATAAAATTTTCTTTTGGAAATATGATTGTTGAACTAAATATGTTCAATATTTCTCAACAACATGATGATTATGATGATGTCTGTGAGGTAAATATGATAGAGAGTATGGGTCCTTATTTCTTTCCAAAAATGGATGATGATGATTTTTTTGAAAGCTGTCTTGCTCATTTTGGCTCAGATTTTGACATCGACAATTCAATTAATGAAGTAAATTCTTTACTAGAGTCTACACCATTATTGGATAATGATAAATGGAAAGCTAAAACCGAACCACTTGAGAGCCAAATGAATAATGAAGTAACTATTGAGGATTCAAAGATAGAGCTCAATCCATTACCTGAATCTCTAAAATATGCATTTTTAGGACCATCAGAAACCCTGCCTGTCATCATAGCATCTGATTTAGATGAAGAACAAGAAGATAAATTAATCAATGTCCTTAAAGAACATAAAGAAGCAATAGGCTGGACCATCTCCGATATTAAAGGTATTAGTCCTTCTATATGCATGCATCGAATTCACCTTGAAGAAAATGCAAAAACTTCCCGAGAATTTCAAAGAAGACTAAATCCTAATTTGAAAGAAGTTGTAAGAGCTGAAATAATCAAACTCTTAGATGTAGGGATCATCTACCCTATTTCTGATAGCTCTTGGGTCAATCCTGTTCATATAGTTCCAAAGAAATCTGGCATAACTGTAATCACGAATGAAGAAAAAACCACTTTTACCTGTTATTTCGGCACTTTTGCTTACCGACGAATGCCATTTGGTCTGTGTAATGCACCTGCTACTTTTCAGCGGTGTATGATGAGCATTTTCTCTGACATGGTTGAGCGTTTTTTGGAAATTTTTATGGATGATTTTTCTATATTCGGATCTAGCTTTGATGAATGTTTACACCACTTAACCCAAGTGTTGGTTAGGTGTAAGGAGAAGAATCTTGTCCTAAACTGGAAAAAATGTCATTTTATGGTTAAAAAATGAATTGTCTTAGGACATGTGATTTCTGAAAAAGGAATTGAGGTGGACAAATCTAAAGTTGATTTAATATCCAGTCTTCCACCCCCACGAACGATTAAAGAAATTCGGTCATTCTTGGGCCATGCTGGTTTTTACCGTCGATTCATTAAAGATTTTAGCAAAATCTCAAGGCCATTATGTAATTTACTTTCAAAAGACACACCTTTCGTATTTGATGATCATTGTCTAAAAGCTTTTAAGACACTCAAATCTATGTTGAGCTCTGCACCTATCATCAAATCTCCAAACTGGAATCTTCCTTTTGAAATAATGTGTGATGCATCCGACTATGCCGTCGGTGTAGTATTGGGTCAAAGAGAAAATAAATTGCCAACTGTAATATATTATGCAAGTAGAACTCTAAATGATGCCCAATTAAATTATTCTACAACTGAAAAAGAATTGCTTGCAGTCGTTTTTGCCTTAGACAAATTTCGACCTTACTTGATTGGTTCGAAAGTCATAATTTACTCCGATCATGCTGCATTAAAATATCTTCTTTCTAAGAAAGATGCTAAACCTCGCTTGATCCGTTGGATTCTATTGTTACAAGAGTTTGACTTAGAAATTCGAGATAAAAAGGTCTTGAAAATGTTGTTGCCGATCATTTGTCTAGGCTAATCGTGAATTTTACTGATAAAGAACCTACCATTAATGATACTTTCCCTGATGAACAACTCATGTCTGTTTCTCAAATACCTTGGTATGCAGACATTGTCAATTATCTTGTCACTGGTAACATGCCATCTCATTGAATAACTAAGATAAAACAAAATTTTTAAACGAAGTAAAAAAATTCTTTTGGGATGATCCATATTTGTTCAAATATTGTCTGATCAAATCATTAGAGATGTGTGCCGAACATGAACAACAAAATATCATTTCCTTTTGTCATGATCATGCATGTGGAGGTCATTTTAGTTCAAAGAAAACAAGCGCTAAAATTCTCGCAATGTGGTTTTTATTGGCCAACACTTTTCAAAGATACACATTCATATTGCAGCACATGTGATAGATGTCAAAGATTAGGTCGAATTTCTAAACGAAATATGATGCCTTTAAACCCAATTTTAATTATTGAAATATTTGATGTTTGGGGCATAGATTTTATGGGACCTTTTCCAATTTCTTTTGGCAATCTTTACATTCTTGTGGCCGTCGATTATGTTTCAAAATGGGTAGAAGCAATTGCTTGCAAAACAAATGACCACAAAGTCGTGGTAAAATTTTTGAAAGAAAATATTTTTTCCAGATTTGGAACACCAAGAGCAATTATAAGTGATGGAGGAAAACATTTTTGTAATAAATTTTTGAATTATTTATTTAAAAAATATGGTGTTACACATAAAGTTGCTACTCCTTATCACCCTCAAACAAGTGGACAAGTTGAAATTTCAAACAGAGAAATAAAAAATATTCTTGAAAAAACTGTTAATCCTACAAGGAAAGATTGGTCTTTGCGATTGAATGATGCATTGTGGGCTTACCGTACTGCTTTTAAAACTCCCATCGGAATGTCTCCATTTAGGATTGTCTTTGGAAAATCATGTCATTTGCCTGTTGAATTGGAACATAGAGCATACTGGGCCATAAAACGATTAAATTTTTCATTAGACATGGCTAGAACTCATAGGAAACTTCAACTAAATGAATTGGAAGAAATCAGAAATGATGCTTACGATTGTGCAAGGAAATATAAGGACAAAATGAAATTTTTTCATGATAAACACATTTTGAGAAAAACTTTTTCTCCTGGTCAAAAAGTCCTTCTTTTTAACTCTCGTTTGTTATTATTTCCAGGCAAGTTGCATTCACGATGGTCTGGTCCATTTATTATTCATACGGTCTATCCTCACGGAGCTGTAGAAATTGAAAATCCAAAAAATGGTAATATTTTCAAAGTAAATGATCAACGGTTAAAACCATATTTGGAATTAAAATCTTTTGAGGTAGAAGATATTCTTCTTAAGGACCCCGATATTGTGGATTAATACTCCATTGTGTTTGCCCGGTCAAGTGGCGGATAACGGTACTCCGTGGCTAGTAAAGTCGGATTTTTCAGTTTCCCACAACAACTGATTTTGTAGATATTTTTATTTTATTTTTAATTATGGAACAAACTTTGAAAACAATTGAAAAAAGATTTCCCTTTCTTAGTAAAAAAGTCATTTTGAAACTTTACCAAGCCAGAGTTGAAAGAATGAGGTTGCTTATGAATAACGGCATACCTTTTGATATTCGATTCATTATTGAAGCCAAAATGAGAATAGCGGGTGAATTCACGGAAACACCAACTAGATTTTTACCAGGGCTTGGAAAAAGTTCATATGCCAAGAAACGACGAGCAAAGAAAATCGCTGTTTGCTACAAATGTGCTAGGTGGAACTGTGATTCAAGATGTCGATCTTTAGGAATTCCTTCCACAAACAGAGAAGATAAAATTCAGTTCATCAAGGATGGTCTGAATAAGGAGAATTTAGATGATATCGAAATTTCTCTTGACACGCATCCTAGTGGACTCGTACATTATGGGATTCGATGTTTGTGGAATAAATTCAAACCAGAATATGAACAACGTCTTGGGAATCGACGTTAAAAGACCTGTTTGCCAATTTGTAAGAAAATTGGATGGGAAGCTTCTCCCCGACTCATAGAAGGCGTTTAAGCCGTTTCTGAACGTAAAATCAGAGGAAGATGTGAGCCACAATCACAACTACTGTACATACATGTGAGTATCTTTACTTTTTGTCGTTTTTTTAGATTTTCTGAATAAAAAATGTGATACGCAATAAATGCATTCATTATTCTATTGAGTAGTTGAAGCGCAATTAACGCGGTCACAGATTTGATAAATCTTTCTACTTTATTTTGCATCTATAAATAAACATTGCAGTTGTTTCTTTTCTGCATCCCTCAAACTTGTATTCTTTTCATTTTCTCTCTAAGTAATTTCTTTTCAAAAAAATAGAATCATCATCTTCCACAAAAAGATTTAACTCCATCTGCATTTTTGGTGGAGCTAGTCATGGGAAAGAGGCTTGCTTATCAAGCGACCCACAACTTGGGTCGTACCTTAGGACAAAAATGCATTCATGTAGTTTACGGAGGAGGAAGTCTAGGATTAATGGGACGTCTTCTGCTTCGCCTATATGGAAGGAGTAAGAGTGTTGGGAATCATTCCAAAACCTCCTTTGAAAGTAAAATCACCGGAGCAACCATTGGAGATGAGTTCAGAGTGAATATGCAAGACCGCATAACTCACATGATAAATAATGTTGATGCCTTTATCACCCTTCCGGTGGTTTTGGTACTCTTGAGGAACTTTTTCATGTGGTTACCAGAGCTCGGCTAAATGTTCATACGAAACTAATAGGTGCTAAATGTCAATGGTTTCTTCGATGGTTTACTATCTTTCATCAACTACTCTTGAAAAGGTTTTATTTAAGCGTGCTAAACGAATCATAGTTGTTGCAACAACACCGAGAAAAGCCGATCAAAAACTTATTGCATTTGTTCTGAACTGGACTACTCTAGCTAATATTGTTTGGATGGAAGATTTCACCATGCGGAAACGCAAAATTGATACATTCCTTTCCCTCGATATCCCACTTCATCCCTCTTGTTGTTTTTACTTTTTAGTGTAAAAATCGTGAAAATGATGGCGGCTTAAGGAGTTTTCTTTTCGATCTCTTGACGCGCATCTATCCACGATTTATGTATTGTTATTTCTATTACTGTACTTTTTCTGTTTGTTTTTAATAAAAGCATTGATGGCAGCGTAAGGCGACTCTTCGGACTCTCTTGAAGCGCATCTAGGTTGTTTGTGTTATACTTCCGGGTATATATTTTCTTTTGTTGTTTTGCCACACTTATTTCTTGCAGGTCCAAAAAAAAGGCTTGAGCAAAGCGTCGTCTTTCATAAACAGGGAAGCCTTATTTAAACCCTTACTCCATTGTTCTTTTTACACAATAAGGATATTGTTTATCATTAAGTGTGGGGGAAGGTGTATATCTATATATATATATATACATATATATATGCAATATTAAATAAAAAAAGGCTGAAAATCACGGCACCATTTTCTTGAGAAAACGTTAGTGAAAAAATCATTTTTGGAATGTTTCACTGGTTTTAATAATGGATTTGGATGAAGGTGTATGGGATTCAGTACACAACACCCTTTTTGTGAGTTTTGAGCCTTAGAGCAATCCTTATATATACGCTCTATATTTTTTGTTGTGTGGTCAAACATATTGTGTTCATTCTAGAACTTGCGCATTTATACATTTCGAGACTACATTCATAAACTCTTGCATTAAGATGATAAAGGCAATTAGGATTAACCCTTGTTGGCTTATATTTTTCCCACCCATTACATTTTATCCTTAGAAGCCACATTGAGCCTGAGCATATTTCTTTGATCAAGCACATTACTTTAGCCATTATCCATTCTTGTTGATGACTCATCCATTTGCACCCTCTAGTCAAAGATTTAATTGTGAACTAGATGTGTGACAAATAGGAGCCGATGTTCATAAGAGTATTGTGGAGATTAAGAGCTTTTGTTGAAAGTGAAAGGGTGTGAAGTACATTGGAGTATTGAACCAAAAAAAAAATATAAATAAAGGCCAAAAATAAAAAAAATATTAAAAAAAAAACGGCCTAAAAAAAACGGGAGGTCAAGTGCGAAAATCATCACTATATATACATAAAATAGCACTTGAACTATCCCTTGAGTGATACATAATTCCTTCCAGAAGATCCATTGCATACTTTTCCTTACACAAGAGTATGACCTTACCAGATGAATATTCAATTACCATGAACAGAATAACTTGGGGATGATGGTTTGAGAGTTTTCATTACTGAAGAGGGGGTGTTGATTGTTATTTGTAGGATTTGTTATGCATCTAAAATCACAATTGATCCTCGCTAGCAAACCTCATAATTTTCCCTTTATCCTACCCATACCCAAAGCCACGTTACAACCAAAAGAAAGACCTTTTGATTTATGCATGAGTTTATTTGTAAGTAGTGGAGATTTGAGTTTTGACCAAGCATATGGTAATGACACATTATGCTTTGATATGAGTGAAATCTTCTCGAATATCCCGTATATACACTTGAGTGAAGAGTGATATCCACCGTGAGGGTATTGAATCTTTTTGCATTCGATTCTCAATGAAGTTGTTAGAATTTGGTGCGGCATCCTATTTTTCTCTGATCTCATTTGGGTCATGATCACTTGTTCTCTCTTCATATTGGTTTTGTCATGAATTTTTCAGCATATGAGTATTATAACTCGGGTATAAAATTTGCCCGAGGACGTGCAAAAGATAAGTGTGGGGGAATTTGTTTAGTATATTTTGAGTAATATTTTTATTAGTATTTTATGTATATAATTGTGTGTTTTGTGTGATAATTTATTCGTTTTACCATATATTTATATTAGTTCATTTTGTTAGAATTTTCTATAATTTTATGTCATTTTTGGATAATTAATTGGAATTAAATTATATCTGCAGGTTAACCAACCGGTACAAGACAGATCAATTGGTTCAAGGGCGATATTTTTACAAAATTCAAATATAGTCACGACTGGTCTCACTTTATTCGTCTCGTCGAGACGATCATTTTAAAAAAAATTCATCCGAATCCGAGTTCGTATGAAGAAGTTATGACCGTTTGAAGGACAATTAAATAGACGGACCATATTGTGCCACGTGTCAACACCTGATTGGACCGGAATTTCAACTTTGTGCTGATGTCATCCATGACATCAACACCTCATGGGCAGCCGTGAATTATTGGGAGGTGGAAATTTTTAATTGTAAAAATGATTATTTTATTGATTTTGAAGTAGTATAAATAGGGGATGAATGTGTATTGTTTGAGAGGAGAAAAAATGAGAAAAAATAGAGAGATATTATTGTAAGGGAGAGAAAAAAAAATATTGTGTAATAAAATTATATTTGTGTAATAATATTATGGAATATTTATTTATTTGTGTTGTTATTATGAGTGAGTAATTTTCTTTTACTGGGGTTATGATGAAACCATGTCTATATTATTATTAATATTTATATAATAATTCCAAATAAATGTTTTAAACGATTATGATTTTCGCTTCAATAGGGGAATATTATTTCATCAATTATATCACGTATTTTTGATAGTTATAAATTCCCCATTGCTTTGTGATTATTGATATTAGTTAATTTCTTTGATTATTTGTTTTCCATTAAATTGGATACATATAATGCTTAGAAATTACATTTTTTCAAGCGAAGGAAAATCTATATTTGAATTATAATTTTGTACTTATTGTCAGATCTATAGGGAAATAGTGAGATTGATTTCAGAATCTATTCCCTGAATTTCTTGGAATTAAAATATAAAATAAATAATAAATAGACATTGGTGGACTCTAAACCCTAGTAAATTATTTAAAATCAATTTATCTAAAATCTACTTAAAATTACTGTTATTTGTTGAAATTATTATAACCATTAAAAAATCAAATTATTTGGGACTAGGTTAGAATTTAATATAATTTGGTTCAAAACGATTGGAATAATTTGACTTCACTATCATAGTCCTCCCTGTGGAATCGACCTTGCACCGCATATCTACATCGAACAAATCGTGCGCTTGCGAGTATAAGACTAAATAATCAAACCACAACCAACAACATACGTTACGTACCAAACGTAGCGTACGTTAACTCATTCCCGATAGCGCACGTTAATATACATATCTTAGCGTGCGCTAACCGTGCATGGCAGTTTACTACTGGGCAGTAGACTAGATCTAATGGTGATGAAACTCATGAAATCTTCAGTGTTAATACATGTCATCACCATGCATATCATGCTCATACGGTTATGAATGATCTTCACGGATTAAACGACTTCGAGATACAAGGATACATATAATCATCACAACACCATAATTTATCTTGATTTTCAAGAAAGTATCCTAAGTTCCATCCATTCTATGTCCCAAAACGTATAATTCCATTATGTAAAAACATAAGAACTGGATAATCTCCATAATCTGGTCATAATCGGTTTTGAAGCTTCATGAATATGCGAGGAGTTCAAACACTAAAAGGTTCAATGGTTTAAACGATGAAGAAGTACCGAAACAGCGAAAATATCCTTCTAACACATGATGTTCGACTACGTACGAATCTAACTGACTAGATAAATCCCAAATCATGATCAAAATGTCCGTAAGAATACTACTTAAATTGGTGAAGGATCACCTACCTCAAAGTAGTGAAGAACAAGGAGGAACTTGAAGAAATCCAACACCGAGGGCTTGAACACCAATCTCCAATGATATACAATCTTCAAACTCGTGCTATTATGATGATATGAGAGGTTGAGGATGGAGGAAGTAACTCTCTAAGTCTAAGAGTTCGGATTTGGGAAGTGAAAAGGTCTGAAAAATGAAAAAGAGTGCTGTCCTATATATAGAAAATGGTTATTAGCGCGCGCTAGTCCATATCCATAGCGTGCGCTAACGGCCATATGAAGCTTACTAACCTCACTGTACTCAACACTTAGCGTGCGCTATCCTCATATCAGTAGCGTGCGCTACCGCGTTGACTCGGCTTTTCCCAAAAGCCGTCCAGGTTCATCCCGACATGATCCGACCAAGATCCGCGGCTGATCTCACCTACCAACCTGTCTTAATCATGTTGACTACGTATAGCGTGCGCTAAGGTTCATACATAGCGTGCGCAACGAACCCAATTTAGCGTACGCTACGCTAAGTAGATAGCGTGCGCTACATGTGCAAAAATCACCACTTAGAACACGTTCATGCAATCATGCGCTTAACAACACCGGATCATGAAATACGGAGAATAATACTCAGATCAAAATGCAACAAATACAATATCACAAGGTTCAAATACACATCAGAAATCTCGGGTATTACATCCTCTCTCCCTAAAAAGAAGTTTCGTCCCGAAACTTAAGATGAAAATAACTCCGGATACCTAGTCTTCATATTGTTCTCCGTTTCCCAAGTGGCCTCTTCAACCCCGTGTCGTGACCACTGTACTCTAACCAAGGGTATTGGTTTATTCCTCAATTGTTTGATCCGACTCTCAAGTATCTTGATTGGTCTCTCTTCGAAGGTGCCGTCATTAGCTATCTCGATCTCATCGAACTCAATGATATGACTGGGATCTGGTACGTACTTCCGCAATTGGGATACGTGAAACACATTGTGAACGTGACTCAGCGATGGCGGTAAGGCCACCCTGTATGCTAAATCCCCAACTCTCTCGAGGATCTCAAATGGTCCGATATATCTTGGACTCAGCTTACCTTTCCTCCCAAAACGGAAAATTCCTCGTGTAGGAGACACCTTCAATAGCACGTGGTCCCCAATGTCGAACTCTAGTAGGCGACGACGCCCATCTGCATAAGACTTCTGTCGACTCTGGGCAGTCAACAGTCTTTCCCGAATCAGAGCTATCTTCTCTTGAGTCTGAACTATCAATTCCGGTTCCGTCCCGATCAAGTCCGAAGAATCATCCCAGCACAGGGGTGATCGGCATCTTCTCCCGTACAAAGCTTCAAATGGTGCCATATTAATAGAAGCATGCCAACTATTGTTGTAGGTGAATTCAATCAACGGCAAGTGAACTTCCCAATCGGTTTACCAATCCAAAGCACAAGCTCTATGCATGTCTTCTACTGTTTGTATAGTCCTTTCGGACTGACCGTCCGTTTGAGGATGATAAGTCGTGCTAAAGTTCAGCTCGGTCCCCAAATTCCTGTGAACTGCCTTCCAGAAGTGCGACACGAAGCGACCATCTCGATCTGAAATAATGGTCTTCGGCATCCCATGCAATCTGACTATCTCTGCAATAAATACTCGTGCCAATTTCTCGGGTCCCCACGTGTCTTTAATTCCTAGGAAATGAGCCGACTTGGTTAGTCGATCAACTATAACCCAAATCATGTTCATTCCCGACTTGGTCCTTGGCATATTGGTGATGAAATCCATCGAGATATCCTCCCACTTCCACTCAGGGATCGGAAGCGGTTTTAACATTCCAGCAGGTCGCTGATGTTCATTCTTAACCTGCTGACAAGTCAAACACTTCGAAACGTACTCTGCTACGTCCTTCTTCATATTTCCCCACCAGAAGTTTTGTTTTAGATCCTTATACATCTTACTACTGCCCGGGTGAATAGAATAGGGAGCGCTGTGAGCTTCCTTCAGAATTGTCCGTCTCAAATCATCATCATCGGGAACGCAAAGTCGTCTCTGAAATCTCAGAACTCCATCATCTTGTATCACGAATCCTGGGGCATTTCCTTTCTTTACCTCGTCACATAACCGGAGAATCAGAGAATCGTTCAACTGCTTAGATTTGATTTCCTCGACTAGTGACGAAGTCAGTTCCATCACATATAGCTTCCCTTGGATTCCTGGTGACCATACTTCAATCCCTTCGCGGATCAGTTCTCGTTGAATGCTGGTCTGGGACGTAAGTGCTTCCAACACTCGAAGAGAAATAGGTTTACGGCTCAGTGCATCAGCTACTACATTTGCTTTACCCGGATGTTAGAGAATTTCCAAGTCGTAATCCTTGATCAATTCCAGCCACCTTCTCTGCCTCATGTTTAATTCTTTCTGACTGAAAATGTACTTGAGGCTTTTATGATCTGTAAAGATCTGACAATGAGTGCCATATAATTAATGTCGCCAAATTTTCAAGGCAAAGACCACAGCTGCTAACTCCAGATCATGAGTCGGGTAATTAACTTCGTACGGTTTCAACTGTCGAGAAGCATAGGCAATCACCTTATCCTTTTACATCAGCACACATCCCAGACCCTGATTTGAAGCATCGTTGTATACCATGAATCCATCAGTTCCATCTGGTAACGCTAATATAGGTGTTGTCGTCAGTCTCTTCTTAAGTTCATCAAAACCAGCCTGGCATTTCTCATCCCACATGAACTTTTGAGTTTTCTGTAACAGCAGAGTGAGCGGACGAGCAATTTTGGAAAATCCCTCTACAAAACGGCGATAATATCCAGCAAGTCCTAAGAAGCTTCGGACTTCTTTCACGTTATTAGGAGCTTCCCATTCCAAGATTGCTTCGACTTTCTTCGGGTCCACCTGAACTCCGTCAGCCGATATCACATGCCCAAGGAAGGTTACTTCCCTAAGCCAGAACTCGCATTTGGAAAGCTTCGCATAAAGCTGTTCATTCCTCAAGGTGCTCAAAACCACACTCAAATGCTCGGCATGCTCCTCTGTGTCTTTCGAATAGATCAAGATGTCATCAATGAAAATGACCACAAACTTATCTAGGTATTCTAAGAATACCCGATTCATCAGTTTCATAAATACCGCAGGAGCATTGGTAAGTCCGAATGGCATCACCACGAATTCATAGTGCCCGTACCGGGATCTGAAAGCAGATTTCGGTATATCTGATTCCTTAATTCTCAACTGATGGTATCCTGATCGCAAGTCAATCTTCGAGAATACCCTTTCCCCTTGCAGTTGATCAAACAAGTCGTCGATCCGAGGTATAGGATACTTGTTCTTGATCGTCACCTTGTTTAGTTCCCTGTAATCAATACATAATCGGAGGGATCCATCTTTCTTCCGGACAAAGAGAACGGGCGCTTCCCAAGGAGAAACGCTAGGTTGAATATAACCCTTCTGTAATAATTCCTCCAGTTGCTTCTTTAGTTCATACATCTCGGTTGGCGCCATACGGTATGGTGCTCTGGAAATAGGAGCGGCTCCAGGCTCTAATTCGATAGTGAACTCCACTTCTCTCTGCGGAGGTAACCCAAGTAGTTCGTCAGGGAATACATCTGAAAATTCATTCACAACTGGAATAGATGAGAGTTCTACTCCTTCTTTCTTCATGGCATAGCACCAAAGTCCATGACATCCCTGCTTCAGTAATTTCACTGCTTTCATCACTTTGATCAATTTTCCCGAGCTTCCCGGTCTCCATCCTCTGAATAAGTGTTCAGATCTGTCATCAGCAATGATAGAAATGACTCTCTTTCGGTAATTCAAAATAGCTCCATAACGGTTGAGGCAATCGTCTCCGAGAATTAAATCGTCACCATGGATGTTGACTACAATAAGATTCGATGGCCAATCTCTCCCTCCTATAGACACTGGAAAATCTCTAGTTTCTAGGGTTCCCACAATTCTCTCTCCGCTCGGCAAGCCCACAACATAAGGTTCACAATCAAATAAACACGAGATTTTCAAACGATTAACACAGTTCAATGATATGAAAGAATGTGTAGCTCCTGAATCGAATAAGACACTAACTGGTTGCAAAAGGATCTGAATCGTACCTGATGCAACAGCAGTGTTCTGATCGTCAGATTTCCTCATCTCGTACAGGCGCGGAGGAACGGACCCAGCACTGGATGTCTCTCTCTTCCCAACATTCTGCTGCTGAAATCCACTCTGCTGCGTCTGGTTCACACTTATCTCCTTCGGAACTGGCGCTGGAGTGCGAGTACCAAAAGATCTAGTCGCAACTCCGCAGAAAGCCGCACGGTGCCCTTCTTGCCCACAATCGAAACAAGTCACATAAGATGCGGGGCAATCACGTCGAATATGCCCTGCTCGGCCACAATTATAGCACTTCTTTGATGCGTCCGAAACTGCTGATGTTGTCCGGAACTTCTTTCCACCTCGAGAAGGATGTGGAGGTTTCCTAGATGAATAAAATGAACACTGGCCCTTGCGGGGCCCACCACTCTTGTTTTCCGAGAAGTTTCCAGACACGTTCTGCTTCTTTGCCTCCATCGGTTTCTCCACAGCCGCCTCTTTCATGTCGTAGGCCAGCGCTTTGTCTTGATACTGTCTCAACGTAGTACACTCAAATCCGGACATGTACTGCTGAATCTCCGGCTTCATCCGCATATCGAAATAAAAAATCTTTTCTGCCTCCGTTCTGACCAAGTGTCGCACACAAGTCAGCTGATGATTAAAAGTTTTGATTAAGTCTGTCACAGATGCTTCCGAACTCTGCGGTGAGAAAAACACTCGGATTTTTGCCTCTCTAACTGGACGAGGAAAATATTGTGCTTCCATCATTAGTTTGAATTCCGTCCAGTCAGCATTATGATTCTCAGGTCGAATAGCTTCCCACCAGTCAAAAGCCTCCCCAGTCAGAAAATACTGGCCAATAGGAACTTTCCGGTCCTCGGGACAGTTAATACCCGCAAATATCTTCTCTAACTCCTTTAGCCAATGATCCCAAGTAAGTGCCTCAGCAGATCCGTCAAATTTTGGCGGGTGCAATTTGACCACCTCGGAAAGCCATCTGTCTCCCCGGTTATCCTCGTGGTGCTGCTGTCCCATCGCCGTCTGCATGCGGTCAACTACCTGAGCGAACTGGTTTATCTGAGCCACCACCTGTTGAAGCACTCCCGGCATGTTAGGATTCGCGTTGTCATTCGCTGATCCCTGCTGTCCTCCAGAATGGGAATCGGTTCGACTAGCTGATAATTCTGGGGTAGTTGCGGAATCCTCCTGTCTCATGTTACCACGTCCGCGTCCACGACCGTGTCCGCGTCCACGTCCTCCCCTCAACATACTGTAAACACAATCACTCAATATCCAGGACAAAATTTTCAAAAATAAAGCCCGTCAATACTTACAAAACAGAAATTAAGTAAAATGGTAGTATAAGAGATTAGGAGACTTACAACCACGGTCCACATGACGACTTTGGCTGAACAGTGATGTTACGAACGACCCGTAAATCAAATAACGAAAATAGACCCAACTAAAACCCGACTGCCAAGATATCCATGAATCTTAGCTCTGATACCATATTCTGTAACACCCCGAGATATTCGGAATAATTACAGCGCCGTAAACCCTTTAAGTAAGGATTTACAAGGCTAATTAAAAGAAATGTAAATATAATCCAACAATACCACGGAAGTTCAAAATACAAAACCGGTTCCAACTGATCCATTGATTTAATTAATACAACCATATAGAAATGATATTAATAAGACACGCGTACTCGAGTACTGAAAATGAACCAAGAAGACAAATCACAATAACAATAAACATCACTGAGCCCCTTCGTCGTCACGTCGGTACTGTGGCTGTTTCCCCGCTCCTCGGCTACCTGAACATCAAAACAAATGTCCACCCCCAAAGGGGTTAGCAAAACGATGCTAGTACAAGTATCATATTAAACAAATCGAATATGCATCAACAATACATAACAAGATACACCACACGGACTTCCGCTACCGGAATCCAACAATACGAATCCACAAGATTCCATTAACACAGTATGGGTATTCCAATGATCCAGCGCCCTCAGCATAGATCCCAAGATGATCCCGTCGGACCAACACGAGGTGGAAAAACCCATCCAATGATCCAGCGCCCTCAGCCTAGATCCCAAGATGATCCCGTCGGACCAACACGAGGTGGACATTCGATCCAGCGCCCTCAGCATAGATCGTACAACATACACAAATACAATATCACAAGGTTCAACTCATGCATACATATATGCAAAATCGCTATGTCCATCAACATGAACATACAAACACTAGATAACGAATATCATGACAATTCAACGAAATAAATCCCATGTTCAACAACATGAATAAACCAAATACATGCTCAAAATACCAATATTAACAATTACGATACTTGCCTCAAAGATGGCAAGAACTAATCACTCCAATGATCTCAACACACTCGAAGGCCGCCTCCTTCGATCAACGTAGCAAGCTCGAACCTTAACAAAAGAAATAATATAGAATTCATCTCATTTCGTACGAATGTCTAGCAATCCGATCTATGGCCGAAAGCTCTCAAAATGTAATCTGCCTGAACTACTTAGCGTACGCTACGTGTTCTACGTAGCGTGCGCTAAGCCTGCTCGTTAGCGTACGTAAACGACGAAGTCTAGCGTACGCTAACTATGTACTGACAGTCCTCTATGATCAGCCGACTGACTCGACTGACGACATAACGTACGTTACATACCAAACGTAGCGTACGTTAACTCATTCCCGATAGCGCACGTTAATATACATATCTTAGCGTGCGCTAACCGTGCATGGCAGTTTACTACTGGGCAGTAGACTAGATCTAATAGTGATGAAACTCATGAAATCTTCAGTGTTAATACATGTCATCACCATGCATATCATGCTCATACGGTTATGAATGATCTTTATGGATTGAACGACTTCGAGATACAAGGATACGTATAATCATCACAACACCATAATTTGTCTTGATTTTCAAGAAAGTATCCTAAGTTCCATCCATTCTATGTCCCAAAACGTATAATTCCATTATGTAAAAATATAAGAACTGGATAATCTCCATCAACTAGTCATAATCGGTTTTGAAGCTTCATGAATATGCTAGGAGTTCATACACTAAAAGGTTCAATGGTTTAAACGATGAAGAAGTACCGAAACATCGAAAATATCCTTCTAACACATGATGTTCGACTACGTATGAATATAACTGACTAGATAAATCCCAAATCATGATCAAAATGTCCGTAAGAATACTACTTAAATTGGTGAAGGATCACCTACCTAAAAGTAGTGAAGAAAAAGGAGGAACTTGAAGAAATCCAACACCGAGGGCTTGAACACCAATCTCCAATGATCTACAATCTTCAAACTCGTGCTAGTATGATGATATGAGAGGTTGAGGATGGAGGAAGTAACTCTCTAAGTCTAAGAGTTCGGATTTGGGAAGTGAAAAGGTCTGAAAAATGAAAAAGAGTGTTGTCCTATATATAGAAAATGGTTATTAGCGCACGCTAGTCTATATCCATAGCGTGCGCTAACGGCCATACGAAGCTTACTGACCTCACTGTACTCAACACTTAGCGTGCGCTATCCTCATATCAGTAGCGTGCGCTACCGCGTTGACTCGGCTTTTCCCTAAAGCCGTCCAGGTTCATCCCGACATGATCCGACCAAGATCCGCGGCTGATCTCACCTACCAACCTGTCTTAATCATGTTGACTACGTATAGCGTGCGCTAAGGTTCATACATAGCGTGCGCTATGAACCCAATTTAGCGTGCGCTACGCTAAGTAGATAGCGTGCGCTACATGTGCAAAAATCACCACTTAGAACACGTTCATGTAATCATGCGCTCAACAACACCGGATCATGAAATACGAAGAATAATACTCAGATCAAAATACAACAAATACAATATCACAAGGTTCAAATACACATCAGAAATCTCGGGTATTACACTTTTGAGACTAACGAGTTACCTTTTCCATCTAGGGTCAAAAAGGCAGCGATCGTGAATAAAGAGAAGCAAATCTTAGATGTATTCCGAAAGGTTGAGATCAACATTCCCTTACTCGACGCAGTTCAACAAATTCCAAAATACGCAAACTTCCTTAAAGACTTATGCACCAACAAACGGAGGTTAAAAGGGAATGGGAAGGTGGTGATGGGAGAAAATGTGTCCGCTGTATTCCAAAAGAAGTTTCCACAAAAACGGGAAGATCCAGGTATGTTTGCTATTCCTTGTCGAATTGGAAATATGGGTTTTGAACGAGCTATGCTAGATTTAAGAGCATCAATAAATGTTATGCCACGCTCTATATACACCTCCTTAAATCTAGGACCTCTTCGGGAAACAAGGATAATTATACAATTGGCAGATCGTAGCCTAGTGTATCCCGAAGGGGTAATTGAGGATGTCCTTGTCCAAGTCAATAAGCTCGTATTTTCAGCCGACTTCTACGTTCTTGATATGCAAAACGAGTTATCAAATTCAACACCTATTTTGTTAGGAAGGCCTTTTCTAAATACTGCCAATACCAAAATAGATGTTCGTGAAGGATCTCTCACGATGGAATTTGATGACCAAATCGTACGGTTTAATATTTATGATGCTATGAGATTTCCTGAGGAAGATTGCTCTCTTTTTGCATTAAGCGTGATTGACCCTCTTGTCGAGGAAGTGTTTGAGATGCATTGCAGGGGTAGACTCGGAGTGGTGCTTACTAAAGACTTGGAGGCTGATAAAAAAATGATTTTGCGGAGCTTCAAAGAGAATTACAGCCAATATGTGAGAAATTATATGGAAAAAGTGAACCAGAGTTAGCCTTCGATGAGCATCTCAAGGGAGGAAAGTTTTCAATAAACACTCCGAGAAAGTTTGGTGTGGTTCAAGAAGACGAGTCATCAGTCGTACATCTATTGAGACCCATACCAAAACCTCCTTGGTGTGTTCACTAAAAAGGGAAGTTCTTCATCGAGCCAACCCAATTTTTTTACTTCTTTTATTTTTCTAGTCCAATTTTCTTTTTATTATTTATTTTTTCTGCTAATTATATTTTAGGTAAGTATTAATCTATTTCTTGCATTTCGTATTTTATTTCTACTTTTTTTATGCTATCCCTTTTATTTTTTTTCTATTCTATTACTTCCCTTATTTTTATTTTTATTCCCTTCCTTCTCTCTTTTTCTTTTTCTCTCTCTCCGTTTCTCTCTTTCTCGGTATCTTCTTTTTACTCTGCAACCCCTAACTTCTCCATCTCTCTTTTTAGTCGACATCAGCCCAAGCGCCGCCCGTTCGAGATCGCCGTCAAGATGTTGAAGCTAATGCGACAGGGGTGCACAAGAAACATGGATGGAGGACCGAACCGAGCAGCTGGAAGCCCTTCTCCCCCATTAGCCCGGTGATTCCTACTCTAGACTTTTTACTATCTTTTCTTTTTCTTTTTCTCTTCCTTCCTTTCTTTAGAGTCGTGTGCTGAATTTTAAGTTTGGGGAAATTGGAGTCGGAATGATTAATTGAATTTGGAAAGTGTGATGTAATATATCTAAAATTGTCCTTAGCTAAATTTGTGTGATTGAATCAAGTTCGTGTATTGGGGATTTAAATATGGCCTGACATAGGAGATGGGTATGATTGACTAGTTTGATTTTAATTAGGGTAGTTCACTTTCTTGATTTTGAATTTGGATAAAAGTGTGAGGGATTCATGGCACAAGCCCTTTTTATTCGTGAGTTTTGAGCCGTAGAGCAAAATATATATATATATATATATACATATATAAATAATTATACATATACATGCTCACTATTTCTTCTTGTGGGGTCAAACGTGTTGTGTTCATGCTAGAACTTAATCAATTATTCATGTCAAGACTATGTTAGTGTTCTCATGTAGTAAAGTGATAAAGGCAAATTAGGAATAACCCACTTGGCTTATATTTTCCCACCTCGACATATTCATCATTAGAACCCCATTTGGACCTAAACCTTATTCTTTGATCCACCTCATTTTATTAGCCATTATCTATTTTTTGGTGAAAATTCATCCGTTTGAACCCTTGGTCAAGGATTGGTTGTGAATTAGGTGTATAACAAGTCGAGGGAAGGACGAAGAATTATCAAAAAGTGGGTGGTGAAGTGAAAAGAAAAAAAGTGCTGAAATTAAGATGAAAAAAATAAAGGCCGAAAAAAAAATAATAATAATAATAGGGGGCGGCCGTAAAAATACCCCCCTCGAATGTTGTTAAAGCCATTGACCTCTATTGATCATTCGTGGCTATGCGATAAAAGGGTGCTCAAGGAAAGGATGGTGATTCATTGTTTGTAGGATTTGTTATGCACTTAATTTCATGATTAGTCTCGACCAACGAATCCTTTATTTATCCTTTTTATCCTACCCATACCTAAAACCCCGCTACAACCATAAAAGCCCTTTTGATTATATGCATGAGTTCTTCTACGTAGTGGAGATTTGATTTTTGTGCGAGTATATGGTAAGGACACACCATATTTTGACGTGAGTGATTGCTTAATAATCCCTATATCTACTTGAGCGAGAGTGACCCCTTGTGAGGCCATTGAATTTTCTCTCACTTGATGCCAATGAAGATGTTGAGATTGGTTGAGGTACTTTAATTTTCTTCTTACTTGTTCATGATTATTTATTCTCCCTTGAATATGGTTATCATCTTGGATTTTTCAATGCATGCTTCTTGAAATTCTTTCACTCGAATTATGCTTGAGGACAAGCATTGGTTTAAGTTTGGGGAGATTTGATAGAACGAAAATATTGTGCTAAAATCATTGTTAATTATAAGGTTTTAATGAATTTTATGTTGGCGCACTTGGTTATTTTCCATATATTTATATTTTGGATGTAATATACTTCACTTGGTAATTTGTTGTTTAATTTAGGTGTTTGATGGAGTTTTTAAGCTTAAGGAATAATTTGGATCATCAAACGGACCAAGCCAAGGTGATTTAGGCTTAAATGAAGAAAATATCGCGCGACACTGGGTGGCCCAGTGTCAGTTCGCTGACCCAGTGTCAGTCATGTTTCGAAAATAATCTTACTTGGGGCCCAAGAAATGACTCCAAAATCGCCCAATCAGTTCCACAAGGCAATAAATCGGTCCATGAGCTGGAAAAAGGAATTGGAATAGATTTGGGAAGAAAGACTCCAAGGAAATTGAAACTCAAGAAGGAAGGAGTCCCAATTAAAGAAGGAAACTAAGAGATAAGGAATAATTATAAAAGGAGAGGAGGGCTGGAATTAATCTGAGTTTTGGAACATCAATTCACAGCTGGAGCAAAAGGAGAACGGTTGGAGCAGAAGGAGAAAGAGGACGACCGAGCTGATTTTCTCGCCAGAGCAACCGAGCCGATTCCGACGTGCGAAGAAGAACTACACCGTTTGAATTTCTTTTTTCTCATGTCTATTATTAATTTGCTGTTTTCTAAAGCCAACATGTCTGGCTAATTTTCTATTCTAGTTCTTAGTGAAGTTTGAAACCGATTTGAATTATTCATGTTTTAATCCCGCAGCGTATTCTCAACTCGAATTCTCTTGAATTACTTTTGTGTTATTGAATTCACGACTATGCCATTTAATTTCTTGATTTGGTTTGGCCAACTAGATTAGGAGTTTTATGTCTTATGCTAGAAATTGAGTTGTAATCCGTAATTGTTGCAATTTTAATTTCACAAGTAGCAAACAATTTATTTTTCCCAATTGGGTAACACAAAATCGAGATCCCTTAAGTCGAGCTTATGAACTTAATATCTTGCCTATTCCATTATTTTGGTTTTTAATGCATCTAGAGAGTTTGAGGAACTTTTTTTGAATCCACCGTATAGATAGGTTCGATTAAAGAGCTTGTTTTAATTGAATAAACTTAATAAATAATTGGGGTCAACAGAGCTTGTTGTTGGCTTCGGAATAGGAGTTCATGAGATTAGAAAAGAGATAAGCGCTGCATTGAAACTTGAATTAATTTGAAACGGTGGATAACGGAGCTAAGAACTAGATTATTCCGTTAATTGATATTTTCAATTTTTATTTCCTTTGTTTATTTTTAATTTATTTTACGCAAATCATTTTAGAAATTGAAATCCCCCCTCTCGTTTTTATTTTATTTTAATTGCTAAAAGTATTTAATCCTTAATTAGTCTAATTGATTTACCGTTCTCCATGGGATCGACCCTTACTTGCCGATACTACTAGTTAGTAGAAGTAAGCCAAGGAAAAATATAAATAACTAATTTTGACGCGTCACGACAGCGCGGTCAGTCCTGACCCTCCGGGAGAACCTTCCAAGGTGTTTATCTCTCGAGCCCAAATACTAAGGTTGCATTCCCGGGCTGCACGTTGATCACCTCGATGGACACCAACGCCTTCCGAGGTGGGGAATTTCATGCACAAATGATAAGTAGATTGGATGGACCTCAACCTTGACATCACCGGTCAGCCTATAATAGCATTATAATCACTGTGTACATCAATGATCTTGAATGTCGTGATCATTGTTTTCCGGATCGGCCCCTAGACAAACTCCAAAGCTAGGTCAATCTCCCCCAATGGCGTGGTCCGACAGTTAGCGAAACCGCGGATATCCTCTTTGCACGGTCGGATGTAAGATGGGTCTACCTTCATTCTGTGCAGCGTGTGGAGGTAAATGATGCTGGCGTAGGCCCCGAGTCAATGAACACTCGGTGCACCGGGATTCCCATCATCGGCAGAGTGATGAAGAGAGCATCTGAATGAGGATGGTCCAAGCCATCAATATCGGATTCGTCGAAAGTGATTGCAAGCTCGAGGTTTTTGGAGGCTTCTTCCGTTACCGACAAAAAACTTCCAGACTAACATGCAGTCCGCTGGTAGGAGGTAGTTGTTGGAATATAAAACACAGCAGAAGCGAGATTGATGAATTGAATATATTGGGTTTTATAAACTAAACAACAGAATTGCGGATTTATTTAGGCTTGTCAATTAATTAATTAAACAGACTAATTAACAATTTAAATACGTACTTACGCAGTAGAATTGGTAATTCGTACCTTTGAAGTGAAGTGGTAGAAAATTCCTTCTGGGTCGATCGAACTCCCCTTCGTACTCCTCCTTGATCTTCTTGTATTTATACCTCAAGATCTTCTAGAGTATAACCCGGCTATGTCCGGATGTCGTGTGGGCAATCTACCGGACTGCTTGGACTGCAATATGGATCGGCCAAAATTTTTTCCCAAGAAATACCTTACGAATTTTTCTCTCAATTTTTCTTGAATATTTGAATATTTAGAAAAATATTGTGTTAGCTAAATTGTGGAATCCAAGACACAAGTCAATATCCACAATTAAACACAAAGTATGAAAAAAATCGAAATTTCTTGTTCAATAATAGTGAAAAAAAATCGGCCACCCCTTATGTCCTATTTATAGGTGTTTTGGGCTACTCTAGGGACCTTAAGGAGGATAAGGTAAGGACTCCCAATAGATTTCATCTTACCAATATTAGGACTTTTCCTAATATAATGAATTTATTATTATCAACTTAGTCCACTAAAAGGTTGATATTGCACTTCCTACCAAAATCCCAAATTACGAAATTGGGCTCCCTTTTGAATTAATTATTTCCCATGTTTAAGATATTCCATGTCCATTAATTAATTTAAGCTACTGATACCTTTTAATTAATTAATATGTTATACATGAGTATACCACTCGAGCTTTATTATTATATCGGAAAATTAATTCCACCTGCAGGGTTTAATATAATAATCCTTTCGAGTGCCTCAAGGGACATGATCAACCCGACTGGTCGGGACACGATTTCTAGCTATAATATTAATTATCATATAAATAATAATATTGCCCAAAATATCGAGCATATTGAGTCAATCATTTTGGCTCTCACCCATGATAAATCAAAGCAATAAATATTAAATATATATAATTAAATATTAATCACTAGAATTAAGAAATAATAATTGTCCAAGATGTACGTTCTGCTTATAGTCAGTACAGAAGAATCTGTTTCACCTCGATCCTGTTCAACGTATACTGAATACGCTAATATATGCTAATGGTCAAGACCAACCAATCTCAAGCATATACTAAAACCTCTCACATAACGGTCTAATGTTATATAGGTTGTGAACTAATTATTACTATATAAGGGACCGATAATGTGATCTTCTGTGCGACTCGACACACCACATTATCTACAATATAAAGTAATTTAGACAACATTTGCATAACCACAGCGTGAATAAATGTGCAAAACATGTGATAAAATGAATTAAATATTCTCATAGATAAAGACCGGGAAATTAGGTAATACAAGTATAAAGTATGCTTTGATGTATACAACCCTAACAATCTCCCACTTATACTCAAAGCATGCTTTTGAAGTATACCATCTAGACAATGTCTATCTATCTCCCACTTATACTCAAAGCAATGCTGCCATACATCTCAACCTCATTCCTACCACATGCCCTTCAAATGACTTTGAGGGCAACCCTTTCGTGAAAGGATCATCTAGGTTGTCTTCAGATGCAATCTTGGAGACAATAATCTTTCCTCTCTTCACAAAATCTCGAATGAGATGATATTTGCGCTTGATATGTTTGCTTGCTTTGTAGGCCCATGGTTCCTTCCAATTTGCAACAGCACCGGTATTATCACAATAAAGTGTAATACTCCTAGGCAAATTAGGAATCACACCCAAATCCTTTAGTAAGTACTTGAGCCATACCGTCTCTTTAGCTGCCTCTGAGGCTGCTACATATTCGGCTTCCATGGTAGAGTCCGCTATACATTTCTGCTTCACACTCCTCCAACTGATGGCTCCACCTCCCAAAGTGAAAACATATCTGAAAGTTGATTTCGACTTTTCTTTGTCCGAACTGAAATCTGAGTCAGTGTAACCCAAAGGACAAAGTGTATCCGATTGATATACAAGCATATGCTCCCTAGTCCTTCTCAGGTACTTGAGTATATGCTTGACAGCAATCCAATGTCCCGGTCTTGGGTTCGACTGATATCTGGCCACCATGCCTACAGCATTACAAATATCAGGCCGAGTGCAAAGCTTAGCATGCATGAGGCTTCCCACTGCCGAAGCATAAGAGACCAGCTTCATGCCATCTATCTCCTTCTGTGTCCTAGGACACATAGCCTTAGATAGCTGAATTCCATGCATGTATGGTAAGAAACCTTTCTTGGAACTCTCCATACTAAACCGCTTTAGCACTGTATCGATATAGGATGCTTGAGATAAGCACAACATCCTTTTCTTGTGATCTCGAAAGATCTTAATACCAAGGATGTGCCCGTCTTCTCCCAAATCCTTCATATCAAACTGCTCAGACAGCCATACCCTGACGTCAAATAATACCTTCACATTGTTTCCAATTAGAAGTATATCATCTACGTATAGTACAAGAAATACTAGCATGTTTCCATCGCACTTTTTGTATACACAAACCTCACTAGGACACTGTTCAAAACCATACGATTGAATGACCTCATCAAATCGCATGTTCCAAGACCTTGATGCTTGCTTGAGACCATAAATGGCTCTCTTAAGCTTGCACACTAAGTGCTCCTCTCCTTCAGCGATGAATCCCTCAGGTTGGTGCATATAGATTTCCATATCAAGACTCCCGTTCAAGAACGCAGTCTTGACATCCATCTGCCAAATCTCCATATCCAAATATGCAACTATATCTAAGAGAATCCGGATCGATTTAAGCATGGCTACCGGTGAAAAGGTCTCACCGTAGTTGATGCCCTCCATCTGAGTGTAACCTTTTGCAACAAGTCTTGCTTTGAAGGTTTCAACCTTCCCTTTCGATCCTCTCTTATGCTTGTAGACCCACTTACCTCCAATGGGTTTTACCCCATTGGATAGCTCTACTAGCTCTCACACTTGATTAGAATCCATAGATCTTATTTCCGATTCCATTGCTGTTTGCCAGGATTCAGCATCATTGTCTTGAACTGCCTGCCTATACGTATATGGATCCATTTCATCCTGGTCCGGGGAGTGGTTTTAAGACGCTCCCATGCTGATGAAACGATCAGGTTGACGAACAACCCTCCCACTACGACGAGGCGGGTCCTTGGTTTGCGTATCCATAATAGTGTCGATACGTGGTACACTGAGTGTTTGTACAATTGGTATTGTCGAAATCTCGCCCCTAAGTTCATCTAGAATGACCTCACTCCTAGGCTTGTGGCTTATTACATAGTCCTCCTCTAAGAACCGGGAATTGGTGCTAACAATGACCTTCTGATCTTTAGGACTGTAGAATAAGCCACCCTTCGTTCCCTTCGGATATCCTATAACACTCGTACTTCTGTACGAGATGCCAACTTATCAGCTTTCTTATTCAGCACGTGTGCTGGTGAACTCCAAATCCGAACCTGTCCCAGACTGGGCTTGCGCCCATTCCACAATTCTGTGGGTGTTTTTGGAACTGATTTCGAAGGCACCAAGTTTAGAATATACGCTGCTGTTTCCAAGGCGTATCTCCAAAACAAAATAGGCAAATCAGAATAACTCATCATTGACCTAACCATCTCTAATAAAGTACGATTCCTTTGTTCAGCAACACCATTTTGTTGTGGTGTACCAGGCGCAGTGAGCTGGGAAGTAATCCCCTCATGTGCCAAGAAATCCAAAAACTCTCTACTAAGATATTTGCCACCATGATCAGATCGTAGTGACTTGATACTCTGTCCATGAGGCTTCTCCGTTTCAGCCTTGAATTCTTTGAACTTATCAAAAGATTCAGACTTACGTCGCATCAAATAAATGTATCCATATCTCGAATAATCATCTATAAACGTGATGAAGTATTTGAAACCACTCTTAGCCTGGATGTTCATTGGACCACATACATCGGTGTGTACTAATTCCAATACTTTTTGTACACGGTTTCCTTTGCTTTGGAAAGCCCTTTTAGTCATTTTTCCTTCCAGACAGGATTCGCAGATTGGAAATGACTCAACTTGGAGTGAATCCAATGGGCCTTCATTTACCAATCTTTGAATCCTTTTAAGGTTAATATGACCCAATCGTAAATTCCACAAATATGTTTGATTTATGCTCGAAGGTTTTTTTCTTTTGTTAGGATTAGTCAAAGAATTAAGCGATTTATAATTATGCAAGGGAGTTGGTGCAGCATTAATGACATAAAGTCCTTCATTATAAGTACTCGTGCAAACATATTCACCATTTCTTTTAATAATTGCATTATCTCCAAAAGAAACTGAATATCCATCACAACGCAATTTAGAAACTAAAATTAAATTCATTCTAATACTAATAATACATTATTTAGGACTAGAATCCTATCATTAACTTTTAACTGCACGACTCCTATTGCAACAGCCTTCAGCCTGGAATAGTCGCCCCAGCTAATAGTAATCTCATCCACACTAAGTACTTTGGTTACTTGGAACCCCTGTGAGTCATAACAAACATAATCAGTGGAGCCTGAATCTACGATCCACGAAGTGATAGAACAGGCATCTAAACATGTCTTGAATACTAGTGCATGAGATGTACATTTCTTAGGGCAGTCACTCTTGAAATGCCCTTCAGACCGCACTTATAGCATTTTCCCTTCGGCTTTTTGTTTGCCTCGGATGGAGGAGTCTTGGACTGAGGAGCCTTGCCCTTAGCCTTGAAGGTTTCCACTTGCTTCTGTCCAACCTGCTTTTTCTTCTTTCCCCATTTGGGCTTTGAAGAAGTAGCACCGGTTGCCGCAAGAATCTGATGATAACCTTGTTTGAAGAGACCTTCAGCAGATTGAAGCTCTGTCAGAAGTTCCGCCAAAGTGTAAGTCCTACGATTCATATTGTAGTTAAGGCGGAACTGCTCAAAGCTTCTTTGCAAGCTGCCCAAGATAAAATCGACATGCGACTCTGCGTCGATAGTGGCCCTCAGTATGCTCAGTTCATTCAAATGAGACGTCATTTTCAGAACATGATCCCTTACTGGAGTCCCTTCAGATATTTGGGTTGTCATCAACACCCTAATTTTTGCCTAGCCGCCCGGTTCTAATGAACAAACATCTCGGTGATATTTTTCATCATCTCCGCGGCTGAGCCCATCGTCTGATGCTGATGCTGCAATATATTTGTCAATGAAGCCAAAATGTAACAGCGAGCCATCTCATCAAACTTCTTCCATTTTCGGAATTCACCCAACTCTCCAGGAGTGGCATCCGGTTCTGGTTCAAGAGGGCTTTCCTCAGTTAACACAAATTTATGCCCCTCGGCAGTCACGACAATGTCAAGATTTCTTTTCCAGTCGGCAAAGTTAGTGCCATCAAGTTTATTTTCTTTGAGAATAACATATAGTGGATTGAAAGACATCTGAGAATAAAATTATAAACTCCATTCATCACATAATTCGACACAAAATATATTGAAAAACCTTAAAACACAATATATATGCAGTCAACCAACACCTCGAAAAAACCGCACATGCAAGCCACGTTAGTGTGGACGTTTACATATACATTTCTCAAGTAGATTTTAACGTCTTTAATTTTACTATCTAGTCAAGATGCGTTTTGACAAGTAAAATTAATAGTTGGTTCCTCTTGGCCATGTATTAAATTAACATAGACTCTGATGGGGAGCTTATTAATTAATACACCTAAGTGAACATCATAATTTAACAAACCTTAGAATATTATTTAATGATAATAGTCCTACAGATGGAGAGGTCCTATTATAAAAAAATAACATTCACTTTTTTGTTATCTAATTGAAGTTTAAAAGTAGTGAGCTAATAATCAGCACATCTGATGTGGAGGAAGACTCTAATGTCAACGTGCATGCTAATTATTTCACAATTTAAACTAATTATGGAGGCCAACTTGATTTTGAAAAAATCAATTATTAAAATCACTTAGTTATTTTGGAAAAATAAGATTTTTAATTTTCTCATCCTAACATGCAAGAAACATATCACGCATACATCAATACATGTCATACATCAAAACAGTAAAACCAACAAATAATTAAAATTAGATAATTAAATCCAATTATCATGGCTTTTATTCCTCGTTTTGAATAACGAGAAAATCCTTGGCTCTTTTGCTCCCACTGCTTCAAGCATCTCGTCACTTCCTCCCGGTTGGGGCACAAAAATTGCCAAATTTAGAAACTTTCTTCCATGCAAAATTAATTGCACAAGAAATTTCCAAAAAAAATATTGTGCTCCAACGGAAGCAACGAACGGCGGATAAACGAATAGGACCATACACCGAACGAACCTACCCGGACAAGCCCGACCCACGGCCCGACCCGACCCGTATCCCGACCCGCGGCCCGGCAGCCTACCCTCGGCTGATCCGACCTGCGACAGGCCAGACCCGCGGCACTTCGGTTCCGGGTGGTCGGCTGTGTGTCCTTGTCGTCGTCCGGGATTCCCTTTTCGTTTAGGATTCCTCTTGCACCTTGAACTCCTTTTCCTTTTGTATTTTTTGTATCCAACTCGATTATAATTTTACACCAAATAAAATACATCGAATTTACAACAAAAATTACAAGGAAAAATAAATCATATTCTACCCATGGATTTTCTCATTGGAAAAACTTATACATGCCTCAAAATCGGGCCAAATTACCAAAATGCGTAACTAACTAAAATATCACATAATCATGATAATTGGACTATATTTACCTGCAAGACAATTTCTAGCAAAAAATATTCCAAACATCATACCATATGAATATATTAAATTGCTAGTAAATTAATCACAAAATTAATTAAATTTAACAAAACCTAAAGACCAGCTCCGATACCAATTGTTGGAATATAAAATGCAGCGGAAGCGAGATTGATGAATGAATATATTGGGTTTTATAAACTAACCAACAAAATTGCGGATCTATTTAGGCTTGTCAATTAATTAATTAAACAGACTAGTTAACAATTTAAATATACGTATTTACGCAGTAGAATTGGTAATTCGTACTTTTAAAGCGAAGTGGTAGAAAATTCCTTCTGGGTCGATCGAACTCCCCTTCGTACTCCTCCTTGATCTTCTTGTATTTCTACCTCAAGATCTTCTAGAGTATAACCCGCCTATATCCGGATGTCGTGTGGGCAACAATCTACCGGACT